>JAJOZX010001053.1:555000-752500 GCA_023014485.1 Bathynomus jamesi | reverse complement strand
AGTCGGTATGATGTAACATGACATAATATCGCTTGTCACACCACTCATCAACAAGACTCACTATCCATAACCGTTGCTTATCTTCTGAACGTGTTGCTTCTTCTACTTCGCGGTATATGTGAGCTTTTATAAAGGTTAGGTCTACATACTTCAATACATCGTTTGTACTACGAAATCCTACAATGCCCTCGCCAGAATACCCGTAGAGTATTTGAACATCTTGGTCCTTCGCACGGCTCAATGTAGCCTTAAAAGTATTAAAGGAGGGGGAATAGGGAGTTTTTCAGTATCCACCACATCTTGGCACTTTGCCGAATACCACTTCATAAACGTTGAACACGCAATATTAAAGGTAGCCATTACTATTTTTCGTTACGCGGGAGAATACACGTCTGAGCTCAAGGGTATGCAGAGGTCAACTGAGCACGCAGGGATAGAGATATGCTCAGTAGTGGCAGGAGTCACGTGACCGATCTTACAGTGGGCGGAGCTTAGCTTTTTACTGTACACACACACACGCACGCACGCAAAGGAGAAAATGAAATTGAACAAATATACGTGATAAATAAACATATCATTACAATACACATATATAAATACAATCAAGGATTAAGGTACCAAAGGGTACGGTATCATAGGTACCAGGCACCTGGTAACGCTTCCTATAGGTGTTACGGCATACCTTCGTGCCCCTAAGTTCCTTCACACACCCCAGTTTCTGCGCCCGAAAATTGTGCGTCCCCACAGTCAGTTGGGGTGGCTGGTCACCCTCATCTTCCAAGCACACTAGATCCTTCAACGAGTCAAAGTTAACGACTCGACGGTTCGCATGGTTAAGCGTGATACCCTTAGCCTTCACGATATACTTCATATCATCCCCTACCCTCACCCGTACCCCATAGGTTTTTGGCCCTGTTGACACAAACGAGTCTGCGTATGCACCATCACCATACTCATCCTTGATCTCATCAGTTAGCTCTCCGAGGAATTCCCCAATAGCAGGCATGTATTCACCCTCCCTCGCTGTGAATATCACGCTATCTGTGTCAGCGTACAGCACCCTCCGTCCAAGAGAGTGCAGTAGACCCCAAAGTTTGATGCGGGCGTAGGCCGTTGTGAAGCTGGCTACAGGTATGTTTGTAACCCGTGAGGTATCTGTGGCCAGTTCGGTGATGTACTTTATTATGTAAGTATTACCTACATTCACGATCTCCATAACCTCTTTATCGGGAGCGTTGGCATAATCCCAGACTTCACTATAACTTTGTGCCAGTGTTTCTGTGCAAATTTCCCCAAAGACTGTTTAGACACAACTTTGCACTAAAGCGCTTGCCAGGATTCTTAACAATTTGGGATCGGTCAAGCTGTATACCTTCATGGTAACGCTGAATATAAGCCGTTTTTCATCTTCGGTATCAACCCCTCGCGGATATCCTGATGCTTCTACTTATCCTTCAAAAAGCGTTTATATATGGTGTGAAAAGGTTGGGTAGCTTCTGAAACCTCCACACCTCATGTATCTTCAATATTCTATACCCATGGCGAACGGCTAGCTAGGCCAGCTCAGGGCTTGTATATACACTGATCTTACGCTGGTTGGTTGTATGGTTACAATCACCGTTGTTCTCTCTGCACACTTCACGCACAGGGGAAACATGAGCTTGTGATCTATAACGACGGGTAAGATCGGCATCCATAAATCGCGAGGGGGAGCACGTCTACGAAAGAGAGTCCAAAGTAGCGCTCATTCAAGTTAGCTGAAAATCCTCGATGGTTGGTATGGTGGGACCCACCATTTTTTCAGGCACCTACGGGGTACGGATTGTTCTTCATCACGTAGGGTATAAAGAGCAGAAGTCGTAGTAGTGGAGTTTCACGCCCTCCGTAGGCGGAAAGTATAGCTTGAATGGGTTTGTGCGCCCTCCAAACAAGCTGTCACCGCATTTGAGGGGGTCCAACACCATTGAACGTTTGATGGCCCTTATTTCTTCACGGTACTGGGCATCTGTTTCCATCCGTGCATCATACTCATGCTCCCACACGATTTTGTGAGTGAACTGGGAGCCTATAAGTTGATCACGGTTACGGGTCCATGCGAGGCTGTCGGCGGGGGATCTTCCATAAAGGTCCCCTGTGACGGCACATTCAGCGCGCGGGCATCCATGCCACCAGCAGCCGTTAAAGGAATACAGTCTTCTCACCAGTGGCTGGATCCTCACTTAGGCCGTCAACCCAAAAACACGACCATTGACCTTAACGGGTACTTCACCCGTGTTGCGGGCATGTTTTATGTATACCCGGTCTGTTGCTGTAGGTGTATGAGCCAGTAAATAGCCTTGTGCCCATATTGTTTCTGTGAATGATTGCTAAGGTGTCTTTAGGCATGAAGTTATTCTTGAACACTGTAAAACATAATGAGGCGATCGTGGTCGCGACTTGCAGCGGATCGCATTTGAAACGGGTTATGTACATCCTTCTAAAGGCTTGAAAGCATACTCTAAGTACACGTACGTCATTCACGCAATAACGTTCACATTCATCGGCTATATTGTATGGACTAGCTTCATTAAAACTGTTGTAGTAGCGGTCAAAATCTTCACGCTCACTATCACTCATGTTGGTGTAGTTAAAGTAATGTTTGGGTGGAGGTAGTCCTACGTAATTCAAAGTTTCGTTAGTGAGGAATGTGTAAGGGAAATACCCTTTTGAAACTTCAGCGGCTACGCCCATGACCTTGGGCAGCTTTGCTAATTTACAAGGTGTGAACAGCAGGGTGTCTTTAAACTGTACATTACCTCTTATCTGCATCTGTATTAGTTTGTTGCCTCTTTTCAAGGATCACCTGTAAATATCGCAGACGACTCGTGTTCAAGCAGCTCCTTATAAAGGAACTGTGTCAAATTTCGCCCGTTATGGGCAAGAATATACAGTCATTTTTTTTAACTTGTCCGCTAATTTGACAATATAGGATACAAAGAGTTTCACAGGGCTGCCTGTGCATTCGTTTTAAAACGTTTGTCCGTTTTCCACATTTGTGGCACTCATCACTCGATCTCCATGCACTCATCACAGATAGTCTGACTTACGAGTAAATGTGGAATAACCTCTTTGGTTTCAGCGTTCGTGTAAGTTTCTATATCGTAGTACACGGTTATACAAGGCTATTTTTAGGCTTAGCATCTTTCATATAACATACATGCTCACTCCATCCGCCTTATATTTTTCATGACATGTAGAACAGTGAATTTCATCGCATTTATGTTTGAAATTCCCCCAATTATCCATCATGTGAAACATACCGCACTTACAAATCCTCATTTTCCTGCAAGTGCCATTTGATTTATGGAGTTCAAAGCATTATTATTGAAAAATGTACGTCTACACACATTACATTCCCTCTTCTCGGTTTCAACTACACGACTTTCACATTTGGGGCTTTTACACTGCTCACATACCATGTAGCAATCCTTACAATGTTTCACCATATCATCAGCAAACTCGAGACATCCCTTACACAAATCATGATGCCTTCCATATTTTCGACTTTTATCATAACTGGCGTAGAGAGCCCTTATGTTACGGATGGGGAGATACGATGTTCCTGACAATCCTAAAATAAGTAGAGGTCTTGTACGATCTCTCACGCTGCTTTTAAAAACATACACAGTCCTACGACGATCATCCATTCCAAATACGACTATACGTGCATTCATTTCCTGCTCGGCCCTTCTCAGTTCTTCAGGACCCATATTACACTCAAACTCAAGCTTACAATCTGAAGCCAGTTTACGGGCACGCTGCACAACCGTGGGCAGCCAAATTTTTTGCGTCCAAGTATTTAGCACAGTGAACATATGAGCTAAGATTATTGCTATAAAACCACAACCACGATCGACGTTTAAATGCTTTCTGTAAATAACCGGAGAATTGAAATTAAGAGTATAAGGTGTGGCACTATGACCCGCAACGGAATACTCTGTCAATATCTACCATGAAGTTGTCCATATTGAAGGCTGTACCACTTTGAGAGGCTTGCATTATACGCCCAAGATATATTCTATATCTACAGCCGCCAAACGTCTGAACGGTATTACCACCCAAAAATCGTCCCCCTCATCTGACCCGAACCTGAAGGATAACCTCGTCCGGACTTCACGTTCGTCGCGGTTCTGAAGGGCAAACTCCACAATACGTTCAACTACGCGCACGTCCGTTGGTATACAGGGATCCAGGGTCAACCCTGACCACGTACCGATTTCTAGTCAGGGCAGGGGTGGGGGTAGCGGTGCGCACCAACTCGAATGTTATACCATCCTCCACAGTATGAGAAGCTGTGTGGAGGAAGTACCCGGAACTGAACAATGGGGCATATTTGAGGAAGGTACTATTGTGGGGTTGTGTCGTAAGGTTAGAGGTTGGGGCTCTATTACTGGGTCTAACAACCGGACAATCCTGGCACGCTTTATACCTGACGTGGAGGGCTCTTCATCATGCTTCCGCTTTGAACTGTCGCATGCTACAGGTGTCGCTGGTGAGGTTCGTCAGCGGGGAAGGGTTCTGTAGCTGCACGGTCATCGGTTTTCTGATATCGATGATGGGGGGCTGTACATCGTCGTCATTCACGGTTCTGTGGAAGATGAAAACAAAAGATAAGGAACAGCACTCAAAATTTGTAATATTTTGTAAATGACCCACTTAGGGTGTGACGGGTTAGAGATGGAATCTGTAGAAAAATTCAGGTTCACAAGCGCCTCCACATGTATATATCTAGTAGGGTGGAGCGAAAAATACTTTTTTTCTAGTATGAAGTTCTAATAGTGATTAAAAGTTGCATTTAGTGGACGAAATATGCCTGCCAAAATATGAGTTCATTTGTTTAAAATTTTCAGCTGCCACCAGGGGGCTAAAGTTAACACAATTTTGTGTAAAAAGGAAAAAAATGCTTCTAATTTAGGTTTGTCAAACTATTATAAAATTTTATCTTAGAATTATCTAATAGTTTGATTAAGATTCTTAAATAATAGGAATTCGTTTTGTAAAAATGCCTTTTCATATGTTTAATATCTTCAGCTGCCACAAGAGAGCTGAATTTAACACAATTTAGAGTAACTGAGTCATGTTGAGACTACACTGAATGTTGTGGGGGAGGGTTTGGGGAGGGTTGTGGGGGAGGGTTTTGGTGTGAAGGAATTTCTTTCTGTGAGTCATTAGAACAGTGTGTTAACACTTGTCTTCTTAGGTAGTAGGCCTAGTCGCTCAGTTGATCGGAGAGTTTTTTAATATGATCGGAATATTATAAAACTTTATTTTAAAATGATTTATATAGAGATAATATTGATTTTATTATAAAATGCTTGTTATAATTTTTATATAATTTTAGTTTATTTATATAATATATTATATACTTATAAAATATATTATTATATATATTATATAATGTTTTGATGTTACAGGATATTTTGTGATTGTGAATTTTTCTTAAAAATATTATGGCATCAAATACTAAATATAAACATTTCACTAGAGAACATATGAAGTGTGCCATATTTGAAGTACCTTGTGAGATGAGTGATATGCAACTACCAACTTATAACTGCATTATGAAAGATTACCTGTTCACAAAACATTTAGTGAAGGAGCAGATGAATAACAAGGAGCCTTCATTTTCTGAAATAGCAGAGGCAGTTTCCAAAAAGGTAGAAAATATTTGGAAGAAGGCCTCTTTGCCAATAGTTTCACATACACACGCGTTTTACAGATGATGCGAGTGTAATGATAAATACAGGTCCTTATTAAAGCCATACAAGTCACGCAAGGATCAGCCTAAGTACAAAAATCAGCTTGAAGAATTTTGAAAACTCTTCAAAATGCACTTTGTTTGACATCTGCACCTGCAAATGTAAGGAGTTTAGGAGATGCTCATGTGAAAAGAGTAAGAAAGTCCCCCAAAAGAGCAGGATTTTTTTAAATGACCAACGAACACGCAGAATAATGGTGATAGGAAGCATTGACATAGCACACACAAGACGATTACAAGCAAGAGAACATCGAAAGGAAATGGAAAAAGCACGTCTGGAATCCTCACAAACAACTAGTGCTGCTATAACCAATACGTCCAACTTACAAATCGAAACAGAAGACAAGTGAACTTCAACAACTAGAAGAGATACTGAAGATAAATGAGGAAGATACAACCTCGACTCAATATGTAATATCAGAACAACAGATGCGTGAGCCACTGCCTTCATTAGCAATTACTTGTGATAGATTTAAAATGTCGGACAGAGCTGGGGCTGCTATTGCTTCTGCAGTATTGGCAGATCTTAAAATTGTTACTCCCGAAGACAAAGGAATATTATAGACAGAAGTAAGCTAAGACGTGAAAGACAAAAACAGAGAAAGGAACTACAACAGATAGGAGAGCCAAAAAACCATGCGGGGATTATACTTTGATGGCAGAAAGGATAAAACAATGATTCAAGTCCAGGAGAGTGATGGCTCTAACCACCAAAGAACCAAACGCGAAGAGCATATCAGCATAATATCTGAACCACACTCTCTGTACTTTGCCACATGTGAACACCTTCCAGTGGCAAAGCTAAATACATTTGCACAGCGCTAGTGAATTGCTTGAAAATAAAGGAATGTTGATATAGGGAACATCGTTGCAGTTGGCTGTGATTCGACATGGTTAACACTGGTAGTATTGGAAGCACAATAAGGTTACTGGAAGAAGCCTTTAATAAGCCATTGCAGTGGCTGATATGCCTTTTACACCTTAATGAACTTCCATTGCGCCATCTGTTCATCACTTGGATGGTACCACTACTGGACCAAGAGCATTTTCAGGAGAAATTGGCCGAGCACTTTCAGACTGTGAAAAGCTTCCCATAGTTAACTTCAAACCCATTGAAATTCAAGAGGACATGTGTTAAGTTGATGTAGATGACATAAGTACTGACCAGAATACCTTCTTGAAATTCACAAGGCTATATCAAGTGGAACATTCTCAAAGAGTCTTAGTCATAAGAGTCCAGGCATATATCACATTCAAGGTGGCTCACCACAGCAAACAGGACTCTGCGGTTATATGCAAGCACAGAGAATCCTTCAGGCAATTTACAAGAATTAGCTACTTTCATTGTTAGGGATACGCACCAATGTGGTTTCAGATAAAGCGTAAACCATTATGCCAATATGGTGCTAAACATATGTGGCATATGATTGCAAGAAGCCGGTATCTCCGTGAAGAGCTTAGGAGAGTACATGACTCAGTCATTCAGCGAAATGCATATTACGCAAATCAAGAAAACATTCTCATTGCAATGATAGCTGATGAAAGGGAGCATATGCGTCAGTTGGGATTTAGGCGTATCATAAAAGCAAGGGCATGCATTCAAGAAGCAGATGTTATCAGTATTTTAAGGTGCCAGAAATAAATTTTTATGCCAAAGACTATACAGATCTCATTATGTGGCAAGATTTTCAGATAGCAGAACCACCGATAACCAAAGGAGTTTCTCTTGATGATATGAATCATGCATCAAACATGGTACTACTCTTCATTCAGAATTATTTTAGTTTCCATGTCATACACAAGCGTAGAGAGATGCGTCAAGCACGTTACAGACGCTGCTGGATCAGTCTGCGGACCTACAAACAGAGACGGTTGGATTCGTTCTACATTAGAATCAATGAAAAAACAGCCAAAATTTGACACAAAAGCAAATTACTAAATAGTCTTCAGCAAGAACCCTTTCTAGAGGGAGGTTGGTTGGGGAAAGGGTTGGTAACTCCGCTAAGGCACGAAAAATAACGTTTCTTAACTGTCTCAAGCCAGTATAAAGGAGGAGAGACATCCTAATTTATTACTGTTCCCTTTTTCAAGTAAATACAGAATCATACTTAATTGTCATTTTTAAGTTAACTTCAGCCCTCTTGTGGCAGCTGAAGATATTAAGCATATGAAAAGGCATTTTTACAAAACGAATTCTTATCATTTAAGAATCTTAATCAAACTATTAGATAATTCTAAGATAAAGTTTTATAATAGTTTGATAAACCTAAAATAGAAGCATTTTTTTTCCTTTTTACCCAAAATTGTGTTAAATTTAGCCCCCTGGTGGCAGCTGAAAATATTAAACAAATGAACTCATATTTTGGCAGGTATATATCGTCCACTAATTGCAACTTTTAATCACTATTAGAACTTCATACTAGAAAAAAAGTATTTTTCGCTCCACCCTAATATCTAGCCCTACAGGATGTGTAAAAACAGTATTTATGCTTAAAATCATTAAAGATAAGGGGGAGATGTTCTCAAAATTTGTGCATAAAGTAATATGGTACTCTTCGACGTATCAGTCAGTGGTCAACGAGTACCAAGATGAAATTTTGTTCCACAAGGGTGTATATGACGTTAATTCGTTAAAAGGTAATGAGCATAGTTATTGTAATTGAAGATCTCATGTTGGAAATGGATAAAACGTTTGCTGAGACATTTACAGTGTTCTCCCACCATCTTAACATAAGCGTATTCTTCATCAACCAGAATCTATTTTTCAAAAATAGAAACATGCGCGATGTGTCGCTAAATAAACAATATCTAGTCTTATTCGCACAACGTAGAGATGTGTCACAAATTGGGGTATTAGCCAATGAAATGTTCCCGAATCAACGTTAAGAGTTTTTGGAGGTTTACAAAGAACCCACTAGTCAGCGTTATGGATATTTGCTTTGTGACCTTCACCCGGGAAACACGTTTAGGGTGTTTCTAAGGACGAATATATTCCCAAAAGAACCTGAAACGGTGTATATTCCAGAATGACAAATAGGCTGAAGAAATATAGTGAATTAATAAAAATCTATCAACGATTTCCCCGGGCACTGCAACAGATGTTTGTTAAAAATATCAACTCCGAATTTTGAAATGCGTCTGTAAAATCTGTCTTAATGTTATAAACTGTAATATGCCAATGAAGCCCCCTCAGAAGGCTCGCTTACGTCGTTACAAGTACATAATACGATTGCTCGCTCATAAAAGTCAAACTGTGGGGAAGAAAAAGCGAATTATTGTACAAAGAAGAGTATCATTCCTCCCCATCTTATTTTCAGTTTTGGGTCCTTTACTGACTAGATTAATCTATTGAAGAAGGTGGTAGTGATTCCGCACGAGGTGTATGCTTCATTGCAAAGTTCAAGGATTCCAGACACGGCTCTAGAACCCCGCAAAAGTAGGCTTAAAGGAATGGAAAGCGAGTTACTAGCCCTATTAAACAGTGAAAAGTCACCTGATGAGAAAAGGATCTTGTACCAAGAGGCTTTGCAGAAATTTCTTCATGAGTACGAAGATTATAAGAATCCGACAGAGCTCCCCGTGGTTATTAGGCACAGCGCGAGTAACGCTGAGCATAGCAACACAGGACCTGGGCCCGACGTTAGAGATGACCAACCAAAGAACAACGGAACACAGCACATCGAACATGTACTAAAAAACAGTGTCCCACATACATTAACCCTTTCATACCCAAAATGTATTGAACTCCAATTTTTTTTATTTTTTCACTCTTAATCTATTTAGAAGAGGTATAATTGATACCAAAAACCTTCATTTTCAATTTTATTATTATAGGAAGAAAATTACAAAATGGTCTTCTAAATGACCATTGGGTATTAACTATAAATTCCTCGAAAAATAATTTTTTTCTTTCCAAACAAAAACTTTTTTCAAAACAAATGTAGACATTCATAGAAACAAATTAACTCAGATGACTTATTTTTTATTATGATAGTCTAGAAAACAGTTCCTTTGTGGAGTAAAACACAAACCTATTTTACATTTAGTACACATGACTTTAGTATGTGCATTTATGCACTTTCTGCATCTGTTTGGTTTAGCATTGTACTCGGGATAATGATTATAGCCATCTAGCCTAGCAGAGTCAGAAGGGTGCGCACCAGATTTTTTTCTCTTTTGGGGTTGATTTTCAGTAAAGCTTCTTCTAGACTTTACTGATTGACCGGATTGAAGTAGTCCATTAGCAATGTCGAGCTTGAAATCAACCAACGCCATCTTCTTCATTGTTGGGTAGAGAGAGTATAAGCGTCTGTATAGTAGCCAGCCATTGACAACGCTTAGATCTAGTAGATAGAAAAAGATCCTCATGTACCATTTTCTACTTTTATAATTCACACGATATAGCTCTATCAGCATATCTGAAAGGTCTACACCTCCCATGAATTGATTGTACTCTTTGATTGCAAATGGCCTTGGAATTTCAGTGTAGGCTTTATTTTTACTGTCCCATCTAGTACATGTGTCCATAGGCTCTACTCCAGCATAAGAGGACAAAATATGCACCGGTTTATTGTCAAACCATTTTATGACAATGTCATTAGAGATAGTATCAATCATATAATCAAAGCTGCCTCGCCCATTTTTCTTCAGTTTAGTTGTTTCTGTAAGGTTACAGCCTCGCAGTCGATTAGGTCGAATAGTAGCAAGGGACCATATACCATCTTTTTTGAGCTGTCTACATAGTTCTATAGAACTAAACCAGTTGTCATAACACAATTTGTAATTTTTGTGCTTTGGTATGCCTTCTGCTAGTTTCTTCACAAATCCTGAAGATATTCCCAGACTTTTATCAATATCTGGGCATGAGTCTTTGCCAGTATACAAATGGAAATTATATATAAAGCCACTTCCACCAGCTCGTGAAATAACTTTGTATCCCCACTTATGGGGTTTTTTAGGATTGTATTGTTTGAAGGAAATTCTGCTCTTTGTAGGAATAATTTGCTCGTCTATAGTTTGGTGCTCTTCTGGAGAGATTTTGAGACAATTTTGTCTAACTGATTCAAGTACTGGTCGAATTTTGAAACACTTATCTGAGTTAGGGTCATTTTTACCTGGAATTTCTGCATTATTATTGAATGTAGGTATCTTTTTATTTCTTCAAATCTATTCCTTGACATAACATCTGCTACAGGAGCAAACCTAGAACCACTTTTCCAGAAAACCGATAAGTGGGAAAATTAATTACACCACCATACAGCAAGATCCCTAAATATGATTTTATTTCATCCAAACTAATTTTTATTTCTTTGCCATCCCTTTGAAGAGCATACATATTCGTATGATCACAAATGTGTTGAATTAGTGTTTTATCAAAAAGTAAATGGAAGAAAAAAATTGGAGGTTTATCAAACCAAGTTTCATCAACATGTAAAGAATCTTTCCACTGAACGTTGTGTAAGAGTTCAAATTCCTTCTTTCTCCATTTTGGTGCATGAACTGACATATTAGGGGTATTGATTTTCTGTTGTTGGGAGGGCAAAGCTGAATCATCATCACTACTGTCTGAACTTTCAATTTCGGCAGTAACATTACTATTTACCTGTAGATGACTTCTTTCAGCCATAAATGTTTGTTTATGAGCTATACAATTTTCATATTCATCCTCATCTTCATCATCAGCACTGAGTTCATTTTCCGATTCTAACGTAGGACATAAATTAGTGAAACTGCTTCATCGATAGAGAAGACTTTCTTTTTTGGCAAGCATTTTTTGATCAGATGTTCATTTGTTCCACTAGGGCCCGGCTCATCCATTATCTGAAACGAGGAAAAATAATTCTATATATATATATAATATATATATATATATATATATATATATATATATATATATGCTTTAGCCACTATATTTTATACAACGAAAGTACAAAGAATTCAAGAAAATATCCTACGCAATCTGAAAAAAAACGTTAGTACATTCTGCCCAATGGTCGTTTGAAATACCATAATTTCACCGTAAGCCTAATATAAAATTAAATATTTTTTTGCTTATAATTGTTCTAGTATGACCTAACTGTACCCAATTATAACATAAAAAACACAACAACAGTTATTTTAGCTGAAATATTTTATAGTTTTACATATAATATACATGTGTAGGACTCACCAGTTGGATGAAATTCTGAAGACGGCGCTTGGACAACGTGTTGACACCCGCATGACGTGGCGGTAACTGACTCATCCACAATTTTATACGTTTAGTTTTCTCCAGCTTGAAGCTACCAGCCGTATGATGCAAAATTGAACTCTAATCTATCAGGGAATAGGGTCTAAACTTGGAAAAATTTGTAAGGGTCTTCTGAACGACCATGGGGCATGAAAGGGTTAAGGAATACAGGCTTAAGTCTTTATAATCTATTGAGTGAGGAACCCATCATACAGTGGGTCGATGCAGGCGAGGTCACTGTTGAAGGAACAAGGGTACAAGGATCTAACATCGTTGACATTGTTCATTATCTGGTGAGAAAGTGGGACAGGCCCTCACCAACAGGATGGAAGCATATTGAAGCAAGACTACAACAAATAAATGTCCCCAAAACATTGATAGGTAATCTGAATAGGTTTAAAGACCTGGATCAAGTCTCGCATGTGTCACAACTGAGTACGCCATCGCCCCCAGCAAGAGCGTCTCTGAAGAAGAGAAAGAAGAGAACAAACGGCCAACCTTATCCACGTGTCTCAAAAATACGCAACTGGCTAACATATTAAGTAAACGCTATTATGACATTTCTAACCCTGCCTCCTATGGTGGCGTTAATAGACTGTACAGAGGTGTTTACGGAGTAGTGAAAAAAGATGTTGAGCGGTTTTTGCGGGAGCAAGATGCTTATACACTTCATAAACAAGTGAGAAAAAGGTTTAAAACGGCCAAGACAACCGCGGATTCGATTGGCTCTATTTGGCAAGCTGATTTAACAGACATGCAAAGATATTCAGTGTATAATGACGGATACCGCTACATCCTATTCATGATAGATGTATTCTCTAGATATCTACTGAAAAAAAATCGCCTGAAACAGATGCTAAAGCGACCAAAACACGTTGATGTTAAAAGAAGAAAGAGTTCCTTGCTATTTTTGTACGGATATGGGGAAAGAATTTATAGGTCGCGCTTTTCAGAACATGCTGACAGAGTTTAATATCAGTTACTACAATAGCAGTGTACATAAGGCCTCTTTAGCTGAAAGAGTTCAACGTACCATAAAGGAACGCATGCATCGCTATTTTACACATAAAATCACATACAGATTTGTAAAGGTTCTCGGGTCATTGGCATCATCATACAACCGTTCACACCACCATACGATTGGCACAACACCTAACGAAGTTTTAGAAAGAGGTGCGCTGCCAGAGGTGAGAAGAGATGGAGCACCACCACCGCAGTCTACACATTTCAAAATCAATGATTATGTAAGGCAATCACGTTCGGGAAATAAATTCGCGAAGGGATTTGAGCAAGGATGGACACGTGAGATTTTTAAAGTTCGTGCTATGAGACCCAAAGTTAAGATAATGATGTATTACGTTGAAGATTTGAATGGAGAAGAGATCGCTGAAGGCTTTTACCGCGAGGAGTTGCAGAAATTGTTTTGTAATTTAGGAAAAAGTGGTATTTAAAATTGAAAAAATTTTAGACAGCAAAAGTTCAAGAAAGAGAAAAATGTACCTGGTGAAATGGTTAGGTTACCCAGAAAGCTTCAACACCTATATAAAAGCTGCTGCAATAATGAAGCTTAAATAGTATGCAACATGGCGCCTAGCCACTTCTATGTCACACTCCCGTCGTCCTTTTCTCTTTCTCTGTCTGTACATCCTAACAACACCCTGGCCAACTTTGTGACAGAACTCCACGGACCCATTGAATTGGAGCAGCGTGATTTGTATGAGGTGGGTTTATGTGAACTGCAGTTAATCTCCAAATTTTTAACTCTTGAAAATGAACAAATCATATTTCTGGTCCTTAGAAGAATCGATGAGTGCGAAAAATTAGACATAACCTAAGACGATACTATGCGATCAGCATTGTTCGGTGAGGTACAGTACTATTGCTCAAATGTTTCGCTAGGGATCGGCCATTATGATACAGGTATGGACATTGTGACGGGGTTAAACAAGAGTCTTGAAAAGTCGTACCTGACAAACGATTTACTTTTTGAAGTCGTAAACATAGGCACGCCCGCATGCACATTGAAGTTAAAATCAACGCTTAGTAGAAATATTAAAGATAAAGAGCTGTTCACAATTGTGGCCGAGGGCCGATATAGCGCAGCTCTCCAAAGAGATAACTTTCACGAGGCATAGTATGACATGTCCACTTAATGTATCAATTGAAGATGGAGAAATTGGGTGAAAGCTCTGCACCTCCAGACATGTGCTATATTTACAGCAATATCGTAGAGCAACGATTTGTTGGGGACACCTAGGCGCACCTGCTGCACATTGCACACATCCCCTACCATAGAGGGAAAAGTTTGAGCATTACATATGGCAAGTCCCATTATGTGAATATTGCGACTAATCTATTAACCAACATCTCGATATATATAAGAACGATTAAGGGGAAAAAATTTCTCATTCGGTGATGGGAGCTTAACAGTGAAACTACACTTTCGCCGTCTATAATGACCCGAAGGCCATTCACAGTCTATCGAAGAATGAGATACCAGCGTGGGAGTGGACTTAGATCCATTTTTTCATCCATACTACGCACCACTGTCCCACTGTTGAAGAGGGGTGCCAGATACATAGGTAGGAAGGCGTTACAAACAGGTTTTAACGCGTAGAAGACATAATGGGTGGAACTAAGCCTAAAGAAGCTCTAAAAAAACATTTAAAACGTACCCGGGACGAAATCATCAAAGATGCAAAGAGAAAAATGCGTGGTGCGGAAAGAAGAGATCTGCCAGGAAGAAGGGGTTACGATCACGTGGCGTTAAACGTAAAAGGAAATAAAAAAGGAAGTGCTCTAAGCGCATGAAACCTATGGCTGATCATTTTTTTAACTGATATATGCTGAGGACACTACTCTCACGAATCATAGGCTGATTATTAGTTGTCGAGAGAGGTGGCACTATTTCTGACTCGTCATGGCGCGTTTCATCCATCCGTGTAGTTCACAATACTGTAAATCGGAACTGTCCCTCTTTGATATGCCCCCACTCAGGTCTCTATTGAGCATAGCGACTTTATCACCATTAACCAATTAATTACAATTACTTCGCCGAGTGCCCCTATAGAATTCGTGATACCCAGCTCAAGCCCTTACATTTTTTACCCGAGCAGCATGCCCATGTACACTAAACTGCGTATAGCCCATTCTGATGGAACGGACTGCGATGATAGTTACTCAGCGTACTCTGAACCCAACTTTTTACATTCCATATTCAGCCAGTGTGAGGTGTATTTAAATCAGGTTAACATCTCGGAAGGAACCGGGTATTACCACCTACTAGCCTATCTGGAAAATGTCCTCAACTTTTCAAAAGAAGCGAAGGACACCTTTTTAACCGCCGAGCGATATTACCATACTAAAGATGAAAATGGTATAAAGGATAAATTTTAAAATTCTTAAAAAAAGATATTCGAGTGTTTTGGACGTCTTCATACAGACTTCACGTTCCAGGAGAAACTGCTTATGAATGGGGTGGATATGAAGTTGAAGCTCAACTGCACGAGTCTTGAGGTCTGCATAAATCTGGGGTCTGATTAAGAAGAGAGAGCGAAACCCGTTGTTATTCACGTCATGGAGGCGTATTTGCGTATACGCCGTGTGAAATTAAGTTCGCTAAAACAAATAGAAGTTGAGGAAGACTTAATACACGCCACAGTAAATACCCAATTAACAGGGTACAGATCAAACTATACTAGGAAACGTGGACCTTGGAGTCCTACCTAAAAGGATATTAATTGGAATGCAGGACCACCCCTCAACGAATGGAAAAAATAAAAAGAGTGCCTTTAAATTCGAGAATTTCGGCCTTAGAAATATAACACTATACGTAAATGGCATCGCGTTGGGAGGGACTATCATTATGGACTACTCATCAGACGCTGTGTTCCCGTTCTGCGCGAGAGCTTATAGTAGTCTGGCTCATAATACAGGTGCCTGTGACGAGCTTGGGTTTGGCGTAACGCAGAAAGAATTTGTTCAAGAATTTAACATTTATTCATTTGATGTTACGCCTGACTTGTCTGCTGGCGTAAATACGCACTTAAGTCCACAACAGAGTGGGAATATCTCAGTCAGGTTGGAATTTACTAAGCCTATAGATGCTCTTATTAGTGTACTCGTGTACCTCGAATCACAAGCACTAATAGAAGTTGATCGTTTCAGGAACGTGGTCACAGACTTTTAAAATGGAGCGAATACACTGCAGAGATCGATGAAAAGTGACCGAATCACACGCTCCAAATTTATCGGTGTGTTTGCGATGAATGAAATATTGAAATTGCCAACTACGAGAAACTTGTATGGGATTATCGTTAACACCGACATTGTGTGGGGTGAGGGGATTCATTGGTTTGCAATCTATTTTAAAAATAGGGAAAGAATGTACTAGTTTGACTCACTCGGCACTCAGCCCTGGAATGATCTGGTTATAGTGAATTTAATCGAGCAAATACACGTACCTGAGATTGTGTGGAACCCATATCGCCTTCAAGGATATTATAGTAACATGTGCGGCATGTACGCCCTCTCATTTCTCATGCACATGTCACGTGGGAAGGGATTTATAAATTTTTAAAAATTATTCGATTTGTGCGACACTGAAATGAATAATAAAATGGTATGCAGACAGAAAAAAAAGGTTCCCATATGTTCGCACCCGCTGTATTGTGTAAAGGTATATATCTATATTGTGTAAAGACCTATTTTAGCCATTAAGACTTATTTAATGGACACTGGTTCCGCTTTGTACATGTTTTCTACCATTTAATAAATTAAATGAAAATCCAATGTGTTTTGTTCTTAACCCCAAAAAAATACTTACATTAGTTCCTCGGTGACCTGGCATTCATTGGACCGGATGTGAGCCAATACCTCGATCTCTGTGTTCAGGTCGCTGGTTTGGTTATGGGGTAAACCATCCATATCACTTATTCCCCTTTCCTCAAAACGAAAAGTAGCTATAACACGATCAAGTTCCGCAATGGTCCTCTAAAGTTAAATAAAATTAAATTAGTTTAATCAAAGAGCTACAATAAGAGAAAATGCCACGAATTTTAAAAATTATAATAAAAAAGTAGATATCCTGACAGTTTTCAAAAGTAAGAGTGCTAAGACAACGTCTGCCGACACTGGGTCTCGATCCCGGGCCCGCAGGCAATTCTTAATAGTTTTTAATATTTCTATTGTATTTATATTGTGTAAAGGAGTGTATACACTTCCGCTTAAATCACAAACTAATTTTCAAAACAATTATTATGGCACTTATATGTTAATTAACACTGAATGAAACGATGTATATAAATGTGACCCGGTTAGGTTCAATGTGCTAGGTTAGGTTATATTATTATAACGAGAAAGTGCCCTGGGTCTTATATATATATATAGGCTAGGTTAGGTTAGGATATATTATTATAAACGATAGTAGGATATATTATATCCCAGTTAGGTTATATTATTATAAACGAGAAAGAGCCCTGGTCCGATATATATATATATATAGGCTAGATTAGGTTAGGGTATATTATTTTAAACGATAGTAGGATATATTATATCCCAGTTAGGTTCAATTGTGTTAGGTTTGGCTAAGTTAGGGTCAGTTGTGTTAGGTTAGGTTAGGTTATATTGTTATGAACAAGAAGGTTAGGTTAGGTTATATTGTTATAAACGAGAAGGTTAAGTTAGGTTATATTATTATAAACGAGAAAAGAGCCCTGGGATTAATTTTTTCGTTGTAGAAAAACTCAGAATAAAAGGAAATTAGATTAATAAATTATAAACGGAAAAGAATCCACCATGGTTAGGTTAGGTTAGGCTATATTATAAACGATGAAGAGTCCTGGGCCGATATATATATATGCTACGTTAGGTTAGGCTATATTATGTCCCGGTTAGGTTCAATTGTGTTAGGTTAGGCTAGGTTAGGTTAGGCTATATTATGTCCCAGCTAGGATATGATAGGTTAGGTTATATTATGGCTGGTTAGGTTCAGTTTTGTTAGGTTAGGTTAGGTTATATCATAAACGAGAAGGTTAGGTTAGGTTATATTATTATAAACGAGAAAAGAGCCCTGGGTTTAATTTTTTCGTTATAGAAAAATTCAGAATAAAAGGAAATTAGATTACTAAATAAATTATAAATGAGAAAGAATACACCATGGTTAGGTTAGGTTAGGTTAGGCTATATTATTATAAACGATAAAGAGTCCTCGGATTAATTTTTCGTTGTAGAAAAACTCAGAATAAAGCTAGGTTAGGTTAAGCTGTATTATGTACCGGTTAGGCTACGCTAGGTTAGGTTATATCAGACCAGTATATAAATATATATATATATATAGATGGGAGAGTTGCAATAACAGAAAATGCCACGAATTTTAAAAATATACATGCAATGAATGAACCGGAGTACATAGTCACATATTAACTACTTACATCTCAAAGTCGTTAGCGGGAAATTCGTTCACACTGTCACAAATTTCTGTAACAACTTGCGTAGATAGAAGATTGTTCTGTTCCACCGCGTTGAAAAGATACATTGCAGAGAGTGATGAGGCATCGCCATCTTCAAACAAGTCGGGGGAGCTGTAGATCGACTCTTGGCTCATGGTTTGTATTTCAAAAGCACTCTTCCAGAAAAAACACTGAAATGAGGCTCTGAGATGAAAGGGCCCCCTTTTATAAATGGGATTGTAATCAACCCACAACACACGAGACGCTAGCTTCCTATTGGCTATCGGTGAATTTTGGGCGGGTCTTGACGCGTAGGCCTGCATAGCGGCCAAACAGAGGTCCTGGGCTCCGCCCACAGGGCTGTGATTGGCTGCCCCGTGAAATCTGGGGCGTGTCAGATATTCCCATTCGTAGAGAGAGAAACGCTTAGTTTATTTACTTGTATTCAGCCGAGAGAGAGAGGGAGAGATGGAGAGAGCGAGAGAGAGAGAGAGAGAGAGAGAGATAGAGAGGTAGATGAGGATGGTTTGTGAATCGGTTTATGGTGCCCTATCTAAAATAGGACCGGGAAAAAATTATCGTCTCTGAAGTATAAAACTGGAACCCATGAAGAAAAACCATCAGGGCGCGAAGTTCTTCAGCCCTTCGAGACAATTCCTCCCATCTGTAAAAGTATATTGTATCGCGGAATTCTTATACGATACAATAAATAAATTTAAAAATAACAGAGGTGCGTGCTGGACGCGGACCATTAACCCCAAAGTTTATTTCGATATCACAAACTCCTGCGAAAAGAAGTTCATTTATTGGAATTTTAAAGTCGATATTATCTATTGCTTGAGCCGAAATGTTGCCACTAAACGCAATTTTCAGAACGGTGTTTAGTATATATATATATATATATATATATATATATATGTAGCGAGAGAGAGAGAGAGAGAGAGAGAGAGAGTAAGAGAGTTACAAGGAGTTACAAGGAAAAGAAGTACCTCAAAAGGCCTTGCGACCCATACCGAGGAGGTACCAACGGCAACGGGTGCCAGGAAAATTTTCTACACACTTAAATAGTGTGCAGGATTTGGTCTAACCTTTTCTTGAAATGATCCACAGAGGAACTGTTCACAACTTCTGAAGGTAACCTGTTCCACGTGTCACAGATCTTATAGGTAAAGTAATTCCCAGACACACTAGTCCTAAACCGTTTCAAATCCAACTTCCAACCATTGTTACAAGTTGGGTTATCATTTAAACTAAACATTCTTCTAAAATCGACATCTTTGAACGCGCGTCACGTAAGTGTCGATTGTAGCCCATATGCCTAACGGAAGGGATTAACCTTATGGCATTCTTCAGCCGGTTTTCAATCGACCTACCTACTTCCCCAACAATACCCAGCGTGCGCACTTTGGCCATTAGCCGGCGGTGAGGTACCTTATCAAAGGCTTTCTCATCAATTGTCCTACTCTTATCATACTCACTCAACATGACGTGGAAAAACTCGAGCAAGTTGTTGAGACATGACCTATGCCGTCTAAACCCATGTTGGAGTCCCCAAGTAGCTTGTAGGAATTCAAAGGGTCAGCAATCCTACCCGCTATTATCCCCTCTAATTATCTACCTACAACTGAAGTGAAATGGTGTTATTTATAGAGGTTCCAAAGCCTCTCTTCCCACGCATGAGGTAGCAGTAGGGTCCTAATAGTAAGAGTAGAGAAAAAGACTTAATACTAACATTTTTTTTTTTAAGTCAGAGGAGAGCATCCTTAACCTAAGCTAAAAGGTCAGAGTAGGGATGGGAAGGGGTCTTAGTAACCAACGGGCCAGGTTTGTACAACAGACTTCACCCGCCCTCGCGAAAGAGAGAACCTAAAGGAACTGGCAGCCAATTTCTCTAGAATCCCACGACTCGGGACCGGAGGGCTGTCACACCCCAAGTATAAAGTTAAAACACCCAGAAGGAACGTGCATAACCTTTATACCCCCTGCAGAGAGAGAGGGAGAGAGAGCGAGAGGGAGAGAGAGAGAGAGAGAGAGAGAGACAGCGAAAGGGAGAGAGGGCGAGAGAAAGAGCGAGAGGGAGAGAGAGAGGGAGCGAGAGAGAGGGAGAGAGCGAGAGGGAGAGAAAGAGAGGGATCTGTAAAAGTTTATTGTATCGTGCGATAACGCAGGGATACAATAAATAAATTTAAAAATAACAGAGATGCGTGCTGGTTGCGGATCATTAACCCAAAGTTTAGACCTTAGGTCATAAAGTTTATGTAAGGGATATATATATATATATATATATAGCGAGAGAGACCGAGAGAGAGAGAGGGAGACGGGGGAGAGAGAGAGAGAGGGAGAGGTAGAAAGGGAGAGAGCGCGAGAGGGAGAGAGAGAGAGCGAGAGGGGGAGAGAGAGAGAGAGAGAGAGAGAACGAAAGGAAGAGAGTTACAAGGAGTTACAAGGAAAAGAAGTACCTCAAAAGGCCTTTCGGCCCATACGAGGAGGTACCAATGGCAACGGGTGCCAGGGAAAATTTTCTACACCCTCAAATAGTGTGCAAGATTTGGTCTAACCTTTTCTTGAAGTGATCCACAGAGGAACTGTTCACAACTTCTGAAGGTAACCTGTTCCACGTGTCACAGATCTTATAGGTAAAGTAATTCCCATACACACTAGTCCTAAACCGTTTCAAATCCAACTTCCAACCATTGTTGCGAGTTGGGTTATCATTTAAATTAAACATGCTTCTAAAATCGACATCGTTGAACCCGCGTAAGAGCTTGAAAACCTCGATCAGTTGACCGCGCAGCCTCCGAGTTTCAAGCGAAAACAAGTTCAGGGCGCGTAACCGTCGATTGTAGCCCATATGCCTAACGGAAGGGATTAAATTTGTGGCCCTCGCCTGCACTCGCTCCAACCTCTCAATATCTTTCCTAAGGTGGGCGACCAGAATTGCACAGCATACTCCAGGTGCGGCCGAACCAGGGAATTGTACAGAGAGAGCACAATCTCCTTGTTCCGAAACTGAAATTGCCTCCTGATATAACCCAACAGCTTCTGGGCTTTCTTTTTCACCTCTGCGCACTGTTTGGTAAACTTTAGGTCGCTGCTAATTAGCACACCCAAGTCCTTTTCCAAATCAGTCACCTCGATATTACTCCCCAACATCAAGTAGTCCGACTTGAGATTGGCGTAGCCAATGTGCATGATCTTGCATTTACCCAAGTTAAACGGCATTTGCCATTTTTCGGACCACTCTCCTATCCTACCTAGGTCCGCACGCAGTTGCTCGATCGCCTCCGGCGTCCCAACATTGGCCCCAAGCTTGGTGTCATCAGCGAATTTGGCTATCCGACTGACGATGCCACCGTCTATATCATTTATGTAAATGATAAACAACAGCAGCCCTAAAACGGAAGCCTGAGGAACCCCGCTAGTGACCGAGGCCCAACCCGAACTAGCCCCTTTAATTACAACCCTCTGCCGCCTATTCTTCAGCCAGTTTTCTATCCACCTACCTACTTCCCCACCGATACCCAGCGCGCGCACTTTCGCCATTAGCCGGCAGTGAGGTACTTTATCAAAGGCTTTCTGAAAGTCGAGATAAAGTATATCAATCGCTCTACTCTTATCATACTCACTCAACATGACGTGGAAAAACTCGAGCAAGTTGGTGAAACACGACCTATGCCTTCTAAACCCATGTTTGGAGTCCCCAAGCAGCTTGTAGGAATCCAAATGGTGAACGATCATATCCGCTATTATCCTCTCTAATAATTTATCTACAACTGAAGTGACACTAATGAGACGATAGTTCCCTGGACTTTCGTGATCCCCTTTCTTAAAGATAGGGGTCACGTTGGCTTCCCTCTAGTCACCAGGCACCTGGCCCGTCTCCAACGATTTGTTGAAGACTGTGACCAGGTTGGGGTCCACCTGTTCGCGCACCTCCCGCAACACTCTGGGGAGAAACTGGTCTGGCCCAGGAGCCTTAAACGCGCTCAGTTTGTCTATTCTATCGGCAACGACTGTCGCGGTACATCGAACACTATCCAGGCCAGCACCTTCGTGCCTGATGCCTGACTCGGGGATGACGCGGGTGTCCTCCCTGGTGAACACTCTCGCAAAGTACTCATTAAGCACATTAGCGATGTCCGCGTCGGAGGTCCGCTTCTAATGGGCTTTCTACTATTAACATAACTGACGAACTCTTTAGGATTCCCCTTGCAGAGGCTTGCCACCCGTAGTTCTTCGTTACGTTTCGCTAGCCTAACCTTTGCCTTCACTTCCCTACACAGGCGGACATACGCTTCAGAGGGGAGAGAGAGAGAGAGAGAGAGAGAGAGAGAGGCGAGAGAGAGAGAGAGGGGGAGAGAGAGAGAGGGAGAGAGAGAGAGAGAGGGGAGAGAGAGAGAGGAGAGAGAGAGAGAGAGAGAGAGAGAGAGAGGAGGAGTTACAAGGAGTTACAAGGAAAAGAAGTACCTGAAAAGGCCTTTCGGCCCATACCAAGGAGTTACCAATGGCAACGGGTGCCTGGGAGAATTTTCTACACACTCAAATAGTGTGCAAGATTTGGACTAACCTTTTCTTGAAATGATCCACAAAGGAACTGTTCACAACTTCTGAAGGTAAACTGTTCCAGGTTTCACAGATCTTATACGTAAAATAATTCCCACACACACTAGTCCTAAACCGTTTCAAATCCAACTTCCAACCATTGTTGCGAGTTGGGTTATCATTTAAACTAAACATGCTTCTAAAATCGACATCGTTGAACCCGCGTAAGAGCTTGAAAACCTCGATCAGTTGACTGCGCAGCCCCCGAGTTTCCAGCGAAAACAAGTTCAGGGCGCGTAACCGTCGATTGTAGCCCATATGCCTAACGGATGGGATTAACTTTGTGGCCCTCACCTGCACTCGCTCCAGCCTCCCAACATCTTTGCTGAGGGTGGGCGACCAGAACAGCACAGCATACTTCAGGTGCGGCAGAACCAGGGAACTGTCCAGAGAGACCACAATCTCTTTGTTCCGAAACTGAAATTGCCTCCTAATATAACCCAACAGCTTCTGGGCTTTTTTTGCCACCTCTACGCACTGTTTAGTAAACTTAAGGTCGCTGCTAATTAGCACACCCAAGTCCTTTTCCAAATCAGTCGTCTCGATATTACTCCCCAACATTGAGTAGTCCGACTTGGGATTGGCGTAGCCAATGTGCATCACCTTGAATTTACCCAAGTTAAACGGCATTAGTAGTATGGTGTCAAAACCCATGAGTGCAATGTTGCAATGTAATTGCATAATATTACTTAATAGTGCAAGAGTGCCACATCCCCCACACCCATTTGTTGCAAGAGTGTCTCCCCCCACCCCTTGTTGCAAGAGTGCCAACCCCCCTCCCCCTTTGATGATAAGCACCCCTCCCACCCTCCTTTGATGCTAAGCCCCGCCCCCGCCCCCCTTTGTTGGGAAAAAGAAAAAAGAGAGAGAGAGAGAGAGAGAGAGAGTACATGCCTTTGTTGCCAACCCAAAATGGGGTTGCAAGGGGCATGCAACTTGGAGTCGGAGTTCTCCCAAAGCTATTCCCCCCAAAGGGGCAGAAAGGAAGAGATAGCAAGAGAGAAAGAGGGGTAACTTGGAGGCGGAGTTCTCCCCCAAGCTGGCCCCCGAAAGGGGTATACCTAATCTAAGAGGCCTCTATAGGAGGGAAGGGGTTTCCTCACCACCCAAAGGGCCATTAAAAAGAAAGGACCAGAGGTCCTTGCTCGGGCGGCTGCCCGAGCTCTTATGAGAGTCTTCTGCTATACAACGCCTTTTATAGAGTCCCAAACAGCCAGTTGGCTGAGTTGCCAGATAACGCCATGTATTTAATTCATCAGCCAATAGAAGGCTGAACTACCAGTTTGCGTTTCATACCGCACTAGACCTACAGTTTAACATGGAATTAGAAATACACCTCGGCAGGGAATGATTGCCATCTCTTTCACATCAACCCTCCAAATTGCTCATTTTGACAAAGATTAAGGTTTTCACACCACACTAGACCTACAGTTTAACATGGAATTAGAAATACACCTCGACAGGGAATGATTGCCATCTCTTTCACATCAACCCACCGAATTGCTCATTTTGACAAAGATTAAGGTTTTCACACCACACTAGACCTACAGTTTAACATGGAATCAGAAATGCATCTCGTTAGGGAATGACCCGGAAGATCCCGGGTTCGATTCCCGGGTGGTTGCGTCATTTTTTCATTTGTTCGTTCTCCCTCCTCATCTTGCGAGGAATGTTCTTCTATACAAGCGTCGTTCTTTACGTTAATTATACTGTGTTGTTTGCAGTTGAAATGTATATATGTTCGGCATGCGGGAGGTGCCCCCTCGGGGCATTGGTTTCTGCGCGTATGTAGGAGAATTACGACTTCTGATCGAGTGAGGATCATGGTGTAGTGGTTGTCATATCTGACCGGCAATCGGAAAATCCCGGGTTCGATCCCCAGTTGGTTACCTCATTTTTTCATTTGTTCGTTCTCCCTCCTCATCTTGCGCGGAATGTTCTTCTATACAAGCGTCGTTCTTTACGTTAATTATACTGTGTGTTGTTTGCAGTTGAAATGTATATATGTTCGGCATGCGGGAGGTGCCCCCTCGGGGCATTGGTTTCTGCGTGTATGTAGGAGAATTACGACTTCTGATCGAGTGAGGCCCATGGTGTAATGGTTATCAAATCTGACCGGCAATCGGAAGATCCCGAGTTCGATTCCCGGGTGGTTACCTCATTTTTTCATTTGTTCGTTCTCCCTCTTCATCTTGCGAGGAATGTTCTTCTATACAAGCGTCGTTCTTTACGTTAATTATACTGTGTGTTATTTGAATGTATATAATGTTACGGCATGCGGGAGGTGCCCCCTTGGGGCATTGGTTTCTGCGAGTATGTAGAAGAATTACGGCATTTGGAAGAGTGAGGCCCATGGTGTAATGGTATCGCATCTGACCGGCAATCGGAAGATCCCGGGTTCGATTCCCGGGTGGTTACCTCATTTTTCATTTGTTTCGTTCTCTCTCTCTCGTCTTGCGCGGAATATCTCCTATACAAGCGTCGTTCTTTACGTTATTTATACTGCGTGTTGTTTGCAGTTGAATGTGTATATATATATGTGTATATATATATATATATATATATATATATAGCACGTAAACATTGACGAGATGTCATATTAACCGCTTTGAAAATTGCTTTGTGTTACTTCTCAATTACAATTGACTGTCTAATTCCACTTCTTGTTCTCGTTTATAACGTTTCAATCGGAAATAACTTATAAATGGCAGCTATAGTTGTAAACCATTTTTAGTTATTCTCTGCTTCCTTCATCGTTATTTCCGGCGGATATATATATATATACACACGGCTTGTTTATATTTCTTGTACAGCTGCTTTTAAGAAGTGCATTCGTTTTTAAAAATAATTTTATCTTTATTTTACAGGGCCGAAACGGAGTTAGAAGAGCTTATAAATACTTTTGGAAAAAGGGTGGCGGACGAAGTGGTATCCACAACAGTTAGTGGGCCAGATGTCATGGTGTTGTCGCACAACTCATCCGATTGCGCTATCACCGCAGAGATTATGTAAGTACTTTTTAAGATATTAACAAAACACATTATTTTCATTTATTAAACATGTACAAAAAGGGGCAGCGCCCAATTCTTTATTGTTACAAATGTATATACAGATTTACACAATATAGTGCTTACAGGGGGTTGCAACATGTGGGAATTTTTTTTTATCTGTCTACATACATATTTATCGTTCATATTTGTGTCACACAAATCGAATAAATTTTAAAAATTCATAAATCCCTTCCCACGAGACATATGCAAGAGAAACAAGATAAAATATAGCCCACATGTTTCACTGTAAAGGCTTTGAAGTTGATATGGGGCCCAAATTACCTCAGGCACACGTAATTGCGCGATAAAATTTACGATTGTCGAGTCGTTCCATGGGGGGAGCCCGAGTGAATCGAAGTAGTATAGTCTTTCATTAGTTTTAAAATAAAGAGCAAACCAGTGAATTCCCTCGCCACCCACAATGTCGGTGTTAACGATTGCACCGTGCCAACTTCTCGTGCTAGGTGGCATCAATATTTCATTCTTTGCAAAATCCCCGATAAATTTGGAACGAACGCGCGAAACAGTCACTTTTAACCACTCTCTTGAGGGTATTTGCGTCCATTTCAAAAATCTCTGCTTATATTCCGGAAACGATCCATCTCTATTATGGCCTGTGTTTCTAGATACATTAGTACACTAATAGGCGCGTCTGTAGGCTTGGCGAAATCCAAACGTACTGCCACCGTACCGGTCTGCTGGGCGTTTAAAAACCAGTGAATTCCCTCGCCACCCACAGTGTCGGTGTTAACGATTGCACCGTGCCAGCTTCTCGTGCTAGGTGGCATCAATATTTCATTCTTTGCAAAAACCCGATAAATTTGGAACGCGCGAAACAGTCACTTTTCACCACTCTCTTGAGGGTATTTGCGTCCATTTTAAAAATCTGTGCTTATATTCCGGAAACGATCCATCTCTATTAGGGCCTGTGTTTCTAGATACATTAGTACACTAATAGGCGCGTCTGTAGGCTTGGCGAAATCCAAACGTACTGCCACCGTACCGGTCTGCTGGGCGTTTAAATGGGTGTTTACCCCCGCGGTTAAGTCAGGCGTAAGGTCAAATGAATAAATGTTAAATTGTTCCACAAATTCTTTCTGTGTTATGGGCTAAACCGCTGTATGCTCTCGCGCAGAGCGGGAACACAGCATCTGACGAGTAGTCCATATTCATTGTCCCACCCAATGCGACGCCATTGATATATAAAGTGATATTTTTAAGTCCAAAATTTTCAAACTTCAAGGCACTCTTTTTATAATCCCCATTCGTCGAAGCGTGGTCTTGCATCCCAATTAAAATCCTTTTAGGCAGTACTCCAAGAGCGATGTTTTCTATCTGTTTCGATGCCAATCCTGTGGGGATCGTGTACAGTTTGATCTGTACCCTGTTAATTGGGTATTTCACTGTGGTGTGTAACAGTTCTTTCTCAATTTCTATATGTTTCGCGGAACTTAGCTTCACTCGGCGTATACGCAAATATGCCTCCATGATATGGATCACAACAGGTTTCGCGCCTTCTTCTTGGTCAGCGCCCAGATTTATACAGATCTCAGGGCTCGTGCGGGTAAGTTTCAATTTCATATCAACACCGTTCATAAGTAACTTCTCCTGGAATGTAAAGTCCGTGTGCAAGCGTCCAAAACATTCATATATCTTTTTTTTAGAATTTTTAAATTTATCCTTTATTCCATCTTCATCTTTAGTGTGGTAATACCCCTCGGCAGATAAAAAGGTATCCTTCGCTTCTTTTGAAAAGTTGAGGACATTTTCCAGATACGATCGTAGGTGGTAATACCCCGTGCCTGCCGAGATGTTAGTCTGATTTAAATATACGTCACACTGGCTGAATATGGTGTGCAGAAAGTTTGTTTCGGGGTATGCAGCATAATTATCATCGCAGTCCGTTCCGTCAGAATGAGCTATGCGTAGTTTAGTATACATGTCCATACAGCCCGGATCAAAAAGTATTGGCCTGAGCTGGGTATCACGAATTCTATAGGGGCACTGGGTGAACTAATCGTGTTTAAAGGGTTAATTGTAATAAAGTCACTGTGCTCAATAGATACTTGAGTTGGAGGCATATCAAAGAGGGACAGCTCCGATTTACAGCACTGTGAACTGCAAGGATGAATGAAACGTGCCATGGTGAGTTAGAAACAGTGCCACCTCCCGCGACGACTGTTAAACAATCTATGATTCGTGAGACTAGCTTCCTCAGTTTATATCAGTTAAAAAAATGATCAACCATAGGTTTCATACGCTTAGAACACTTCCTTTTTGGCACCCTTTTACGTTTAACACCACGTGATTCCTTCTTCATAACAGCTCTCTTCTTCTTCTTTACACCACGTGATGGCACTCCCTTCTTCTTCCTAGCAGCCCTCTTCTTTACATCATGTGTTGGTAACCCCTTCTTCTTCTTCTTTTCCTCCGCCACGCATTTTCCTCTTCGCATCTTTGATGATTTCATCCCGCGTACGCCTTAAATGTTTTTTTAGAGCTTCTTTAGGTTTAGTACCCGCGAACATTTCTTCTGCCGCGTTAAATCCTGTTTGTAAGGCCTTCCTACCAAGGTACCTGGCCTCCCTCTTCAATAGTGGTACAGCTGTGCGCAGTATGGAGGAAAAAATGGCCCCAAGGCCGCTGCCGCGCTGATATCTTACACCCCGGTACACCGTGAATGGTTTTCTGACCATTATAACTCAGTGCGGCGAAAGTGCAGCTTCACTCGAATGGGAAATTTTTACCCTCCACCGTTCTTATATATATTGAGATATTAGTTATTAGATTAGTTGCGACATTCACATAATGGGGCCTGTCATATGTAATACTCAAACCCCTGCCTCTATGGTTGGGGATGTGTGCAATGCGTACCAGGCGGGCCTGGGTGTCCCCAACAAATTGGTGTTCTACTATATTGCTATAAATATAGCACATTTCTGGCGGCTCAGGGCCTTCAGCCATTTTCTCCATCTTCAGCTGGTACATTAAGCGGGACAAGTTATCCGGTACCACGTGATAGGTGTCTCTTTGGAAGGCTGCTCGATAACGCCCCTCGGTTATAATTTTGAATACTCTTCCGTCTTTAAGATTTCTATTAGCCTTTGATTTTAGCATTAGAGTATGTGCAGCGCCTCCTCTGTTTACGATTTCGTATATTAAATCATTCGTAAGGTGCGAGTTTTTTAAACATATGTTTAAGTCTCTCACAACATCCTCAACCGAACCATAGCGACCCGGGCCTAGTGTCACAGTTGTACTGAAAAACTGTGCGACCTTAGTCCGGGCGATGCGTATAGTTTCGTCCCGAGTTACCCCGCCGGCTTTGGCGCACTCGTCACAGTTTCTAAGAATTGTAAAAACGGCGTCTTTATAATCAATATTTAAAAAGACGGTGTCCAGCTGAATTTCACATACCCCCACCTCATACGAATCACGACCCAAATCAATGGGCCCATGGAGTTCTGTTACAAAGTTGGCTAATGTGTTGTTAGGGTGCATAGACAGGGATGAGGAGGACGGGAGTGTGACGTAGAAATGGTTGGGAGCCATGCTGCATACTAATTAAGCTTCATGACTGCATCGGCTTTTATATAGGTATTGAAGCTTTCTGGATACCTAACCACTTCACCAGGTACATCTTCTTCTTTCCTGCGCCTTTGCTCCCTAAAATTTTCTCAATTTTAAACACGTTTTTTCCTAAATTAAATGCCACTTTCTGAAGTTCCTCGCGGTAAAACCCCGAGATTTCTTCCCCATTCAAATCTTCAACGTAATACATCATTATCTCGCCTTTAGGCCTCATAGCTCTAACTTTAAAAATCTCGCGTGTCCATCCTTGCTCAAAACCCTTCGCGAATTTATTTCCCGAACGTGACAACCTTACATAATCATTGATTTTGAAACGCACAGATTGTGGTGGCAGTGGTGGTGGTGGTCCATCACTTCTCGGTCGCCTGCCTCTTTCTAAAACATCGTTAGGCGTTGTACCGATCGTACGGTGGTGTGAGCGGTTGTAGGATGAAGCCAATGAATCGAGAACGTTTATATATCTGAGCGTGCTTTTATGTGTAAAATAACGGTGCATGCGTTCCTTTATGGTACGTGAACTCTTTCAGCTAAAGATGCTTTATGTATAGAGTTGGAAGTGTAATAGCTGATATTAAACTCTGACAACATGTTCTGAAAAGCACGCCCTATAAATTCTTTCCCCATGTCCGTACAAAAATAGCCTGGAATCCTGTTTTCTTTCAACATCAGTGTTTTGGTTGCTTTAGCGACTGTTTCAGGCGATTTATTTTTCAGGGGAACTAACCACAGGTATCTAGAGAATACATCTATTATGAATAGGATGTAGCGGTAACCATCGTTGTACACCGAATATCTTTGCATGTCTGTTAAATCTGCCTGCCAAATAGAATCAATCGATGCGGCTGTTGTCTTGGCTGTTTTAAACCTTTTTCTCACCGGTTTATGAAGTGTGTAAGCATCCTGGGCACGCAAAAATCTCTCAACATCCTTTTTCCTTACGCCATAAGTATCTGTACAGTCTATTAACGCCACCATAGGATGCTGGGCTAGAAATGTCATAATAGTGCTTACTTAATACGTTAGCCATTTGCGTATTTTAGAGGCACGTGGATAAGGTTGGCCTTCTACTCTCTTCTTTCTTCTCTTCAGAGACACTGCAGCTGTTGTGGGTGAAGGTGTACTCAGTTGTGACACGTGCGATGCATGCTCCAAGTCTTTTAACCTATTCAGATTACCTATCAATGTTTTGGGGACATTTATTTGCTGTAGTCTTGCCTTAATATGCCTCCATCCTGTTGGTGATGGCCTGTCCCACTTTCTCACCAGATCATGAACAATATCAACGATATTGGACCCTTGCACCCTTGATCCATCAACAATGACCTCGCCTGTGTCGCCCACTGTATGACGGGTCCTCACTCAATAGATTATAAAGACTTAACCTTTATTCCTCAATGTATGGGGGAGGCTGTTTTTTAGCACATGTTCGATGTGCTGTGTTCCGCTACTCTTTGGTTGCTCAGGCCCTGTACCACTATGCTCAGCGCTACTCGAGCTGTGCCTCACGGGGAGCTCTGTAGGATGTTTATAATCTTCGTACTCGTGAAGAAATTTCTGCAAAGCCTCTTGATACAAAACCCTTTTCTCATCAGGCGCTTTTCACTGTTTAATAGGAGTAGTAGCTCACTCTCCATTCTTTTAAGCCTACTTTTACGGGGCTCTAGAGCAGCGTCTGGGGTCCTTTGTAATGAAGCATACACCTCGTGCGGGATCACAACCACCTTCTTCATTATATTAAGCTAGTCAGTAAAGGACCCAAAATTGAAAATAAGATGGGTAGGAACGAACCGCCTCTTTGTACAATAATACGCTTTTTTTACCCACAGTCTGACTTTTATGGGCGAGCGTCGTATTATGTTCTTGTAACGACGTAAGCGAGCCTTCTGACAGGATTTCATTGGAACATTACATTTTATAACATTGAGGCAGATTTCACAGATGCATTTTAAAAAGTCAGAGTCGATATTTTTAACAAGCACCTTGCTGCAACGCCCGAGGCAGTCGTTGATAGATTTTTATTAATTCGGTATTTCTTTATCCTATTCGTCATTCTGGAATGTACACGGTTTCAGGTCGTTTGGAAATATATTCGTTCTTAGAAGCACCCTAAACGTGTTTCGTGGGTGAAGGTCGCATAGCAAATATCCATAATGCTGCTTTGTGACCTCTTTATAAACCTCCAAAAACTCCTTACGTGACTCGGGAACATTTGACTGGCTAATACTCCAATTTGTGACACATCTCTACGTTGCGCGAATAAGACTAGATATTGCGTATTTAACGATACATCGCGCATGTATCTATTTTTGAAAAATAGATTCTGATTGATGAAGAACACGCTTATGTTAAGGTGGTGGGAGAATACTGTAAATGTCTCGGCAAACGTTTTATCCATCTCCAACATGAGGTCGTCAATTACGATGACTGTATGTTCATTTCCCTTTAGTGAATTAACGTCATAGACCCCCTTATGGAACAAAACATCGTCCTGGTACTCGTTGAACACTGATTGGTATGTCGAATAGCACCATATAACTTTATGCACAAATTTTGAGAACATTTCACCCTTTTCTTTAATAATTTTAAGCATAAACACCGTTTTACCACATCCTGTAGGTCCAGATATAATACATGTGGACGGGCTCGTGAATCTGAATTTTTCTACAGCATCCATTTCTAACACGTCACACCCCTAAGTGACTCATTTACAGAATATCACAAATAACGAGTTCTGCTCCTTATATTTTGTTTTCTTCTTCCACAAAACCGTGAATGACGACGATGTACACCCCACCATCATCGACATCACGGGTGAATCCATTGGCCGTGCATCGACAGGGCCCATACCCTCAACGGCGGCACGCTCAAAGCGGCGACACGCTGAAGAGTCCTCCACGTCAGGTATGAAGCGCGCGAAATACGCGCCGGTTGATGGGCAATCCGCGGTACAACCCCAACCCTCAACGTCTTACGCTACCGACCCTACATCAGCTCCCTCGACCCCTTGTACATCCTACACAGCCCCCACCCGTTCTGTAGAGTCTGGTGTAATAGACCCCCAGCCCTCAACGTCTTACGGCGCAAACCCCACAATAGTAACTTCCTCAAATAAAAATATATACCCTTACACCTGTCCAGACCCTTGTACTTCCTCCACAGTCCCCACCCTTTCTGTAGAGTCTGCTGTAATAACCCCAGCCCCCAACGTCTAACGGCGCAATCCACACATCGTCCAATATAGGCACTCGTCCGTCCCCCGCACCAGATTCTCGCTCTGTTGAGGATGATATAACATTTGAGTTGGTGCGCTCCGCAACCCCGACCCCCAGCCTTGACTAGAAATCGGTATATAGTCAGGGTTGACCCTAGATCCCTGTATAGCAATGGAATTGAGCGCGGGCTACGTCGTGTTGTAGAGCGCATTGTAGAATTTGCCCTTCAGAACCGCGACGAGCGTGAAGTCAGGACGAGTCTGTCCTTCGGTTTCCGCTCAGATGATAAAGATGTAGATGATTTTTGGGTGGTAGTGCCATTTAGGCGTTTGGCTGCTGAGGATATAGATTATATATTAGCGTATAAAGCAAGCTGCCCAAAGTAGTATAGCATTCAATATGGACAACTTCACGGTAAATATTGACCGTGTATTCCGTGTTGCGGGTCATAGTGCCACTCCGTATACTCTTAACTTCAATTCCCAGGCTATTTTTAGACGGCATATAAACGTCGATCGTGGTTGCGGCTTTATAGCAGTAGTCCTAGCACGTATGTTTACTGTACAAAATACGAAAACCGAGCAAATTTGGCTGCCTACGATCGTGGAGCGTGCCCGTAAACTAGCTGTAGACTGTGAACTTGAATTTGACTGTAATATGGGTCCTGAAGAACTGAGAAGGGTAGAGCAGAAATGAATGTCGTATAGTGTATTTGGCCTGGATGATCGTCGTAGGACTGTGTATGTTTTTAAAAGCAGTGTGAGAGATCGTACAAGACCCCTACTTATTTTAGGACTGTCAGGTACAACGTATCTCCCCATCCGTAATATAAGGTGCCTTTACGCGAGTTATGATAAAAGTCGAAAATATGGGCGACATCATGATTTGTGTAAGGGGTGCTCGAGTTTGCAGATGATATAGTGAAACATTGTAAAGATTGCCACATGGTATGTGAGCAGTGTAAAAGCCCCAAATGTGAAAGCCGTGTAGTTGAAGCTGAGAAGAGGGATTGTAATGTGTGTAGACGCACATTTTTCAACAATAACTGTTTTGATCTCCATAAATCAATTGGCACGTGCAGGAAAATGAGAATCTGTGAATGTGGCATGTTTCACACCTTGAATGGTAGCGGAAATTTCAAGCACAAGTGTGACGAAATTCACTGTTCTACATGCCATGAGAAATATAAGGCGGATGGCGTAAAGCATGTATGTTATATGAAAGACGCAAAGCCTAAAAACAAACCTTGTATAACTGTATACTACGATATAGAAACATATACGAATGCCGAAACCAAAGAGGTAGTTCCACATTTACTTGTGAGCCAGACTATCTGCAACGAGTGTATGGAGATCGAGTGTGATGAGTGCACAAATGTGGTAAACGGACAAACGTTTTTAAAACGAATGTCACGATAGCCCTGTGAAACTATTTGTGTCCTATATTGTCAAGTTAGCCGACAAGTTAAAAAAATGACTGTGTATATTCTTGCCCATAACGGGGCAAAATTTGACACAGTTCCTTTATAAGGAGCTGCTCGAGCACGAGTCCTCTGAGATATTTACAGGTGATCCCTTGAAAAGAGGAACAAACTTATACAGATGCAAATAAGAGGTAATGTGCAATTTAAAGATACTTTATTATTCACGCCTTGTAAATTAGCAAAGCTACCCAAGGTGATGGGGGTAGCAGCTGAAGTATCAAAAGGCTACTTCCCTTACACTTTCCTCACTAGCGAGACTTTAATTACGTGGTACCTCCACCCAAACATTATTTTAACTATGTGTATGAGTGCAGATGAACGTGAAGACTTTGATCGATACTACAACAGTTTTAGAACGTAATCCTTATAATATAGCTGATGAATGTGAGCGTTATTGCGTGAATGATGTACGTGCTTAGAGTATGTTTCCAAGCCTTTAGAAGAATGTACATAGCCGTTTCAAATGCGATCCGCTGCAAGTCGCAACCACCATCGCGTCACTATGCTTTACGGTGTTCAAGAATAACTTCATGCCTAAAGCCACCTTAACCATTATTCACAGAAACAACCCCCGCAGTTACGGCCACAAAGCTATTTACTGGCTCATACACCTACAGCAGCAGACAGGTGTATACATAAAGCACGCCCGCAACACGGGTGAAGTACCCATTAAGATTAATGGTTGTGTTTTTTCGGTTGATGGACTAAGTGAAAACCGTGTGACTGGTGTGAAGACTGTGTACTCCTTTAACGGATGCTGGTGGTATGGATGCCCCCGTCCTGAGTGCGGAATCGCCGGGGATATCCATGGTAGATCTCCTGCCGACTGTCTTGCATGGACCCGCACCCGCGATCAACTTATAGGTTCCCAGTTCACTCACAAAGTCTTGTGGGAGCATGAATATGATGCACGGATGGAGACAGATGAGGAGTACCGTGAGGAAATAAACACGATCAAGCGTTCAATGGTACTGGATCCTCTGAACTGTGGTGATAGCTTGTTCGGTGGGCGTACAAATCTCTTCAAGCTATACTTTCCACCTACGGAGGATGTGAAACTTCACTACTACGACTTCTGTTCTTTATACCCATACGTGATGAAGAACAACCCGTACCCAGTGGGTGCTCCTGAGAAATTGGTGGGTCCTAGCCTGCCCTCCATCAATGAATTTTCAAGAAATTTGAATGATCGCTACTTTGGGCTCTCTTTCGTAGACGTGCTCCCCCCTCGCGAATTATGGATGCCGATCTTACCCGTCGTCATTGAACACAAGCTCATGTTTCCCCTGTACGTGAAGTGTGCGGAAGAGAATAACGGTAATTGTAACCATACAACCCACCAGCATAAGATCAGAGGCGTATATACAAGACCTGAGCTGGCCCTAGCCGTACGCCATGGGTATGGAATACTGAAGATACATGAGGTTTGGAGGTTTCAGAAGCTACCCAACCTTTTCACACCGTATATAAACGCATTTTTGAAGGATAAGGTTGAGGCATCAGGGTATCTGCGAGGAGTTGACACCGAAGATGAAAAGTCTGTCTATATTCAACGTTACCGCGACCGCGAAGGTATACACCTTGATCGCGCCCAAATTGTAAAGAATCCTGGCAGGCGCTTTAGTGCAAAGTTGTGTCTAAACAGTCTATGGGGAAAATTTGCACAGAATACTGGCAAGGGAAACGTTCATTTGGCACAAAGTTATAGCGAAGTCTGGGATTATACCAACGCACCCGATAAAGAAGTCATGGAAATCGTGAATGTAGGTAATACTTACATAATAAAGTACAACAACGCTGAATTGGCCACAGATACCTCAAGGGTTACAAACATTCCTGTAGCCAGCTTCACAACAGCCTACGCCCGCATCAAACTTTGTGGTCTATTGCATTCTCTTGGGCAGAGAGTCTTGTATGCCGATACAGATAGCGTGATATTCACAGCGAGGGAGGATGAATACATGCCTGCAATTGGTGATTTCCTCGGCGAGCTCACTGATGAGATCAAGGATGATGAATACGGGGAGAACGCATACGCCGACTCTTTTGTCTCAACAGGACCTAAAACTTATGGGGTACGGGTAAGGATAGGGAATGAAACGAAATATATCGTGAAGGCAAAGGGTATCACGCTTAACCAAGCGAATCGACAGGTCGTTAATTTTGATTCGCTGAAGGATCTAGTGTGTTTGGACGATGATGAGGGCGAACGGCCTACCTAACTATTTGTAGGCACCCACAATTTTCGGGCGCAGAAGCTGGGTGGCGTGAAGGAACTTAGGGGTACGAAAGTGTGCCGTAACACCTATAGGAAACGTTACCAGTTACCTGGTACCTATGACACCGTCCCCTTTGGTTACCATAATCTTTGATGGGTCTAATGCTAACTTATTCGTCACAAGTATTTGTAACTTAATATGTATTGTGAACATTCTTTTATGTGCCTATTGTTAACTTATTTATTGCACGTGTTTCTAAATATATACATGCTGGTTATTTCGTTTATTAAATAAATCGTGCATCGACTTGTGTTTCACTTTGCGTGTGTGCGTGTGTACAGTAAAGTTATGCCCTGCCCACTGTAAGACTGGGGACGTGATTCGCCCCGTAGCCTGAGCAGGCCTCTGTCCTCGCGTTCTCACTTGACCTCTGTATACCCTTGAGCTCAGACGTGTATTCTCTCCCGCGCAGAAGAAAATGGCCACCTTCAATATCGCGTGTTCAACATTTATGAAGTGGTATTCAGTAAAGGGCGTAGATGTAGTGGATACTGAAAAACTCCCTATCCCAGCCTCCTTTGACTTTTAAGGAAGCATTGAATCGTGCGAAAGGTCAGGCTATTCAAATACTCTACAGATATTCTGGCGAGGGGTTTGTAGGATTTTGCTATACAGATGATGTACTGAAGTATGTTGTAGAACTAAGCTTTATAAAGGCACACGTGCACCGCGTGGTAGAAGAAGCGGCACGCTCAGAGGCTAAACAACAGTTATGGATAGTGAGCCTTTTGGATGAGTGGTGTGATAAACGGTATTATATCATACTACACCATGTCGATTACTCATACCCTACGACTGAAACTGTGAATCTCGTTATCATGGACAATCTTAAGTATTTTTACCACTACAATAATATATATCATGATGAGGTTTGTAGTGAGGTTGTGGCTAAAGGGTTATGTGAGTTTTTAACGGATTTTAGAGATGAGTATCGCCTGTTAAATAAAAAGCCTAAATATGAACATATGTTTCTCTCTAACAGCGCCCCGCAGTGTGAAGATTTTTAGGAGAGATAAAACAAAATGTGCCTAGTTCATGAAATTTACCCAGAGGTAAACTGTCTGGTGCGTATTCGGGGGAGTGGTAATGATAAAACATTAAAACCGGAATTAGTTCTTGTACCGGAAAATTTCTCAAAACGCCTACCCAGTATAATGGGGTAAAGCAATTCGGTCAGCTCCGGACAGGTTTCATTAGATTATGGTGCGACTCGCACCTCACGGATCATACGGGTTCGAACAAACCCATTCACGTATCATCAGGGTGAGTCAACCGCCCGTCGAACCGTTCCTGCCTGCCTGCATGCCTCACGCGGCTCATAGTCTCCTCAGAGCTTGCACCGAGTGGATGTGCCATAGTCATCTCGATGAATACGATGGAACTCCCTTTGAGAAGCATTCTCAACGTCTCGTACGACGTCTCCTGACGAAGTCGTTGCGTGTGTTCAGGCGGGAAACCGGCACCATTAACTGTGTGCTTGAAACGAGCAGTAGACCTGCGAGCAAGCGCAACGTTATTTATTTAAATCTTGAGGAGATGCATAAAATCTTCGCGGTAGTTGAGAGGTGGACTGAGGACCGCTATAAAATACCAGCTGACGTAGGTATAATGAGAGGTGATTAGTAAAGCCTCCTCATATACCGTTGTTTGTACATTGAGTGTAAATAACAATCAACCATGCGTTGATATACGATTGATGTGGAAGAACACGGCTGATAATGGCGTTCTTGTTCCTACACGGAACCGTTTCATCCTCGACAAAATGTTTGAGATCGTTGGATTCCGTAAGCTGAAACCTATATTAGACACACGCATCTCAGACATGATTTATTTTGATACAGTACTTGAGTACGCTTACACCGTTCCGCTCGACGGATTTGTTGAATGTAGGAATGAGCAGAGAGAGAACGGGCTAGCTCTGGACGCGTATTTAAAAGGTTTAGATTCTTTGAAATATCCTGAGCTTTGGTACAAAACGCTTGAGAGGTACGGTGCAGAGCTCGCCTACACGGTTCATCCCGAAGAGCTGTATCTCTATATAGTGGATAGCTGCCGTTGCGACTTGGAAGCTTATTTCAATTGTCGCTATGTCGAGTGAAGAAGAGTTCACGATTGAAAAGCTCGGTACGTTAAGAAAAAAACCCCGATTGGAAAGGCATGATTATAAACTTGTATTTATGGTAACGCCCGACGATGACGTTTTTGCGCGTGCTTTTGATAGCATTCTAGCAGCGCTTAAGGGCACCTTACCTGCCGAGTATAAAGTGGGCACAAAAATAGTATTGAACGATATGAAAGCCCTTTACATTGAATATAAACCGCCGTATCAGTTAAACGGTGAGGTGATGCTTGGGCAGTTTTACCACATCGTGCAGAGTAATGGCGATGTTGATGTAGCGTCAATCACCTTCGAATTTAGCGTTTTGCACCATAGGCGGCAAAGACAATATATATTTTTACTGTAATAATAATGTGATTGTACGTTTTGTATATATTTTCCTGGACCAATATTTGATAATATAACTTTTGATAATATAACTATATATATATAATTAATAGAAATATATTTTTCCTGTACTAATATTTTATATAACTATATATTTTTCTAATATTTGATTAATACTGTGCTTTGTATGATTATATATTTTCCATGTTTTGTACGACTATATATAATTAATATAAATATATATTTTTCTAATATTTAGTTAATACTATGATTTGCATGATTATATATTCCCTGTTCTATTATTTGATCATATATATATATATCCTATTGTATATTCAATAATTAATAAACAGAACGTTGTAATGGTGTTTTATTTATTCCTTGAACACGTTTATATCATTTTCTAAAACAGAGTAATTGAATAGATAAGTAACGAGGCTGACAGCTCAGCCAGCTGTAACATAAGCTTATTTAAAATAAATAACGAATCAGGCAACTCAGCAGGCAACTGGCTGAATAATAATTATATATATGGCATTGCCTGGCAACTCAGCAGCCGACTGATTCAATAATATATAGAAGAAATAAATATTTAATGCTATCTGGCAACTCTGCCAACTGGCGGCCTAAGCCAACTGGCTGCTTAGGGGCGCTATAAGAGGCCGGTTGTTGGAAGACGGACTCATATGATCTCGGCAGTGCGCCGAGCAAAGACCCTCCTCTTCCTCTCTTGCTATATCTTTCTGCTCCTTTGGGGGGTGAGGAAACCCATTCCTTCCCATAGAAGCCTGTTAGGTTAGGTATACCCTTTTGGGGGGTTCAGCTTGGGGGAGAACTCCGCCTCCAAGTTGGATACCCCTCTTTCTCTCTTCCTCTCTTGCTATCTCTTCCTTTCTGCCCCTTTCGGGGGAATAGCTTGCGGGAGAACTCTGCCCCCAAGTTGCATGCCCCTTGCAACCCCATTTTGGGTTGGCAACAAAGTCCTGTAGTCTCTCTCTCTCTCTCTTTTTTTTCTTTTTTCCCAACAAAGGGGGGAGGGGCTTAGCACCAAAGGGGGGTGGGGGAGGGGCTTAGCAACAAAGGGGGTGGGGGTTCGACACACTTGCAACAAAGGGGGTGGGGGCTTGACACTCTTGCAACAAAGGGGTGTGGGGGTGTGGCACTCTTGCACCATTACGTAATATTATGAAAACTTGCAACATTCCACTCATGTGTTTTGACACCATACTACTGGCATTTGCCATTTTTCGGACCACTCTCCTATCCTACCTAGGTCCGCACGCAGTTCCTCGATCGCCTCCGGCGTCCCAACATTGGCCCCAAGCTTGGTGCCATCAGCGAATTTGGCGATCCGACTGACGATGCCACCGTCTATATCATTTATGTAAATGATAAACAACAGCGGCCCCAAAACAGAACTCTGAGGAACCCCACTAGTGACCGAGGCCCAACCCGAACTAGCCCCTTTAATTACAGAGAGAGAGAGAGAGAGAGAGCGTGGAGAGAGAGAGAGTTACAAGGAGTTACAAGGAAAAGAAGTACCTCAAAAGGCCTTGCGGCCCATACCGAGGAGGTACCAATGGCAACGGGTGCCAGGGAAAATTTTCTACACACTCAAATAGTGTGCAAGATTTGGTCTAACCTTTTCTTGAACTGATCCACCGAGGAACTGTTCCTGTTATTAAAAGTTTATTTTTCTTTCAACTATCCTAGCAGTAGTAGAAAACTGGATAGAAAAGTAGAAGGCTCTCTCCCCACCCTCCGCTCCCTCCCTGCCAGAGGCAGGTACGGAAAAGGTTGAAGAAAATACCTTGACCCTGGAAAAGTAGCCAAGGAAATTTTACAGGAAAGTGGAGAATATATAAATAGCTCTATATTTACCTTGCTCACAGAGACACCGTGCAAGCGAACTCCTGCAGAGTTTTCATATGTTTTAATCTTAAACTATCAACGTGTTAAAGTAATTCCCACATATACTAGTCCTAAATCGTTTCAAATCCAACTTCTAACCATTGTTGCGAGTTGGGTTATCATTTGAACTAAACATGCTTCTAAAATCGACATCTTTGAACCCGCGTCACGTAAGCGTCGATTGTAGCCCATATGCCTAACGAAAGGGATTAACTTTGTGGCATTTTTCGCCAGTTTCCAATCCACCTACCTACTTCCCCACCAATACTCAGCGCGCGCACTTCGGCCATTAGCCGGCGGTGAGGTACCTTATCAAAGGCCTTCTACTCAATCGCCCTACTCTTATCATACTCACTCAACATGACGTAGAAAAACTCGAGCATGATGGTGAGACACGACCTATGCCGTCTAAACCCATGTTGGAGTCCCCAAGTAGCTTGTAGGAATCCAATGGTCAACAATCCTACTCGCTATTATCCCCTCTAAATATTTACCTACAACTGAAGTTAAATGGTGTTATTTATAGAGGTTCCAAGCATCTCTTCCCACGCATGAGATAGCAGTAGCGTCCTAATCGTAACAGTAGAGAAAAAGACAATACTAAAAGTTTTTCTTTTTTTTTTTGCAGTCAGAGGAGGACATCCCTAACCTAAGCTAAAAGGACAGAGTGGGATGGGAAGGGGTCCTAGTAACCCACGGGGCAGGTTTGTACAACAGACTTCACCCGCCCTCCCGAAAGAGAGAGAACCTAAAGGAATTGGCAGCCAATTTCTCTAGAATCCCACGACTCGGGACCGGAGGGCTGTCACACCCCAAGTATAAAGTTTACAACACGCAGAAGGAACGTGCATAGGGGAGAGAGAGAGAGGGGAGAGAGAGAGGGGAGAGAGAGGGAGGGAGAGAGAGAGAGGGGAGAGAGAGGGGGGAGAGAGAGAGAGAGGGGAGAGAGAGAGGGAGAGGGGGGAGAGAGAGAGAGAGGGGGGAGAGAGAGAGAGGGGAGAAAGAGTGGGGGGAGAGAGAGGGAGAGAGAGAGAGAGAGAGGGAGACAGGGAGAGAGAGAGAGAACGAGAGGGAGAGAGTTACAAGGAGTTACAAGGAAAAGAAGTACCTCAAAAGGCCTTGCGGCCCATACCGAGGATGTATCAATGGCAACGGGTGCCAGGGAAAATTTTCTACACCCTCAAATAGTGTGCAAGATTTGGTCTAACCTTTACTTGAAATGATCCACAGAGGAACTGTTCACAACTTCTGAAGATAACCTGTTCCACGTGTCACAGATCTTATACGTAAAGTAATTCCCACACACACTAGTCCTAAACCGTTTCAAATCCAACTTCCAACCATTGTTGCGAGTTGGGTTAACATTTAAACTAAACATGCTTCTAAAATCGACATCGTTGAACCCGCGTAAGAGCTTGAAAACCTCGATCAGTTGACTGCGCAGCCCCCGAGTTTCCAGCGAAAACAAGTTCAGGGCGCGTAACCGTCGATTGTAGCCCATATGCCTAACGAAAGGGATTAACTTTGTGGCCCTCGCCTGCAATCGCTCGAGCCTCTCAATATCTTTCCTGAGGGTGGGCGACCAGAACTGCACTGCATACTCCAGGTGCGGCCGAACCAGGGAATTGTACAGAGAGAGCACAATCTCTTGTTCCAAAACTGAAATTGCCTCCTAATATAACTCAACAGCTTCTGGGCTTTCTTTTCCACCTCTACGCACTGTTTGGTAAACTTAAGGTCGCTGCTAATTAGCACACCCTTTTCCAAATCAGTCACCTCGATATTACTCCCCAACACCGAGTAGTCCGACTTGAGATTGGCGTAGCCAATGTGCATGATCTTGCATTTACCCAAGTTAAACGCATTTGCCATTTTTCGGACCATTCTCCTATCCTATCTAAGTCCGCACGCAGTTGCTCGATCGCTTCCGGTGTCCCAACATTGGCTCTAAGCTTGGTGTCATCAGCGAATTTGGTGATCCGTCTGACGATGCCACCGTCTATATCAGTTATGTAAATGATAAACAACAGCGGCCCTAAAACGGAACCCTGAGGAACCCCGGTAGTGACCGAGTCGCGACCGAGTCCCAACCCGAACTAGCCCCTTTAATTACAACCCTCTGCCGCCTATTCTTCAGCCAGTTTTCTATCCACCTACCTACTTCCCAACCGATACCCAACGCGCGCACTTTCGCCATTAGCCGGCAGTGAGGTACCTTATCAAAGGCCTTCTGAAAGTCGAGATAAAGTACATCAATCGCCCTACTCTTATCATACTCACTCAACATGACGTGGAAAAACTCGAGCAATTTGGTGAGACAAGACCTATACCGTCTAAGCCCATGTTGGGAGTCCCCAAGCAGCTTGTAGGAATCCAAATGGTCAACGATCCTATCCGCTATTATCCCCTCTAATAATTTACCTACAACTGAAGTGAGACTAATGGGACGATAGTTCCCTGGACTTTCGTGATCCCCTTTCTTATAGATAGGGGTCACGTTGGCTTCCCTCCAGTCACCAGGCACCTGGCCCGTCTGCATTGATTTGTTGTAGACTGTAGGCAGGTGGGGAGCCACCTGTTCGCGCACCTCCCACAACACTCTGGGGAGAAACTGGTCTGGCCCAGGAGCCTTAAACGCGCTCAGTTGTCTATTCTATCGGCAACAACTGTCGCGGTGCATAGAACATTATCCAGGCCAGCACCTTCGTGCCTGACTCCTGGCTCGGGGATGTTGCGGGTGTCCTCCCTGGTGAACACTCCCGCAAAGTACTTATTAAGGACATGGGCTTTCTACTATTAACATAAGTGAAGAACTCCTTAGGATTCCCCTTGCAGAGGCTTGCCACCCGTAGTTCTTCGTTACGTTTCGCTAGCCTAACCTTCGCCTTCACTTCCCTACACAGGCGGACATACGCTTCAGTGTTCTCATGGGAACGACTGGCCTTCGCCCTACTATACGCTACTTTCCTATTTCGGATAGACGAAGCGATGTCACGATTGAACCACTTATGCTTCTTTGAAACAGGGGTGACCGGTTTTGAGGGTATGGCAGCAGGCTGCAGCACCGTAATCCATCCCGGAATGCACTCCACACTCCCTCAACATCGCCGCCGACCTCTAACTCTATATCACCTCCGCTATCCCGGAGGCTAACAAAGTCCGCCCGCCGGAGATCGAGCTTACTGCCTCTCGAGTTACTACTCTTCACCCGAAGGACGCACACATGGAACCTAATCAGACTGTGATCACTCCCGCCCAATGATTCGTCAACGGTGAGGCCAGTGACGAGGTTGTCTTTCGCCTCGTGTAGGCTCATTGACCCACTGAGTGAGGAAGTTCTCATCAGCAAAGTCAACTCACCCTTCAGGGCGAGAGGGAGAGAGAGAGAGAAGAGAGAGAGAGAGAGAGAACGAGAGGGAGAGCGGGGGAGTTACAAGGAGTTACAAGGAAAAGAAGTACCTCAAAAGGCCTTGCGGCCCATACCGAGGAGGTACCAATGGCAACGGGTGCCAGGGAAAATTTTGTAAAAGTTTATTTTTCTTTGAACTATCCTAGCAGTAGTAGAAAACTGGATAGAAAAGTAGAAGGCTCTCTCCCACCCTCCGCTCCCTCCCTGCCAGAGGCAGGTACGGAAAAAGGTTGAAGAAAATACCTTGACCCTGGAAAAGTAGCCAAGGAAATTTTACAGGAAAGTGGAGAATATATAAATAGCTCTATATTTAGCTTGCTCACAGAGACACCGTGCAAGCGATCTCCTGTAGAGTTTTCATATGTTTTAGTCTTAAACTATGAGAGTATTCAGTACTTTGATTAGCCTATTTTTAAACACATTTACACTTTGACTGGAAACAACCTTTGAGGGAAGTTGGTTCCAGATATTAACTATTTTATAGGAAAAGAAATTTCCGCACACTGAGGTCCTAAATGTCTTTACACACTCAAATAGTGTGCAAGATTTCGTCTACCATTTTCTTGAACTGATCCACAGAGGAACTGTTCAAACTTCCGAAGGTAACCTGTTCCATGTGTCACAGATCTTATACGTAAAGTAATTCCAACACACACTAGTCCTAAACCGTTTCAAATCCAACTTCCAACCATTGTTGCGAGTTGGGTTATCATTTAAACTAAACATACTTCTAAAATCGACATCGTTGAACCCGCGTAAGAGCTTGAAAACCTCGATCAGTTGACCGCGCAGCCTCCGAGTTTCAAGCGAACACAAGTTCAGGGCGCGTAACCGTCGATTGTAGCCCATATGCCTAACGGAAGGGATTAACTTTGTGGCCCTCGCCTGCACTCGCTCCAGCCTCTCAATATCTTTCCTGAGGGTGGGCGACCAGAACTGCACAGCATACTCCAGGTGCGGCCGAACAAGGGAATTGTACAGTGAGAGCACAATATCCTTGTTCCGAAACTGAAATTGCCTCCTGATATAACCCAATAGTTTCTGGGCTTTCTTTTCCACCTCTACACACTGTTTCGTAAACTTAAGATCGCTGCTAATTAGCACACCCAAGTCCTTTTCTAAATCAGTCACCTCGATATTACTACCCAACATCGAGTAGTTCGACTTGGGATTGGCGTAGCCAATGTGCATCACTTTGCATTTACCCAAGTTAAACGACATTTGCCATTTTTCGGACCACTCTCCTATCCTACCTAGGTCCGCACGCAGTTCCTCGATCGCTTCGGGCGTCCCAACATTGGCCCCAAGCTTGGTGTCATCAGCGAATTTGGCGATCCGACTGACGATGCCACCGTCGATATCATTTATGTAAATGATAAACAACAGCGGCCCCAAAACGGAACCCTGAGGAACCCCACTAGTGACCGAGGCCCAACCCGAACTAGCCCCTTTAATTACCACCCTCTGCCGCCTATTCCTCAGCCAGTTTTCAATCCACTACCTATTTCCCCACCGATACCCAGCGCGCGCACTTTCGCCATTAGCCGGCGGTGAGGTACCTTATCAAAGGCTTTCTGAAAGTCGAGATAAAGTATATCCAATCGCCTACTCTTATCGTACTCACTCACATGACGTGGAAAACTCGAGCAAGTTGGTGAGACACGACCTATGCCGTCTAAACCATGTTGGGAGTCCCAAGCAGCTTGTAGGAATCCAAATCTTCAACGATCCTATCAGCTATTCTCCCTTCTAATAATTTACCTACACTGAAGTGAGACTAATGGGACGATAGTTCCCTGGACTCTAGTGATCCCCCTTTCTTAAAGATAGGGTCACGTTGGCTTCCCTCCAGTCACCAGGCACCTGCCCATCTCCAACGATTTGTTGAAGACTGTAGCCAGGTGGGGAGCCACCTGGTCGCGCACTTCTCGCAAACACTCTGGGGAGAACTGGTCTGGACCAGGAGCCTTAAACGTGGTCAGTTTTTCTAGTCTATCGGCAACGACTGTCGCGGTACATCTAACACTATCCAGGCCAGCACCTTCGTGCCTCACCCTGGCTCAGGGATGACGCGGGTATCCTCCCTGGTGACACTCCCGCAAAGTACTCATTAAGCACATAGCGATGTCCCGTCGGAGGTCCGCCGCTTCTAATGGGCTTTCTACTATTACATAACTGAAGAATTCCTTAGGGTTCCCCTTGCAGAGGCTTGCCACCCGTAGTTCTTCGTTACGTTTCGCTAGCCTAACCTTCGCATTCACTTCCCTACACAGGCGGACATACGCTTCAGTGTTCTCGTGGAACGATGGCCTTCGCCCTCCTGTACGCTACTTTCCTATTTCGGATAGCCGAAGCGATGTCACGATTGAACCACTTAGGCTGCGTTGAAGCAGGGGTGACCGGTTTTGAGGGTATGGCAGCAGACTGCAGCACCATAAGCTCGCGGAATGCAGTCCACCCTCCCTCAACATCGCCGCAACCATAACCCCATCTCTCCTACGCTATCCCTGAGGCTAACAAAGTTCGGCCGCCGGAGATCGAGCTTACTGCCTCTCGAGTTACTACGCTTCACCCGAGGGACGCACACACGGAACCTAATAAGACCGTGATCACTCCCGCCCCAATGATTCGTCAACGGTGAGGCCAGTGACGAGGTTGTCTTCGGTCGTGAATACTAAGTCTTGAACGCTTTCGCCTCGTGTAGGCTCGTTGACCCACTGAGTGAGGAAGTTCTCATCAGCAAAGTAACTAGCCTCCTCCCTTCAGCATCGGCAGTCCTGTTTTCCCACTTTATGCCGCGACAGTTGAAGTCCTAAAACTACACACACCCTATCCCCTAGCAGGCTACTGAGTTCGGTGTACAGGGCTGTATCCTCCTCGAGGAGGAGATGCGGAGGTCTGTACACCAAGATTAACCTATAGTTCGTCGCTCCACGTTCAGATCGACGCCAAGCAGCTCCCGTTCAGATCGGAACTGGCAGTCAACCGGACTCAACGTGTCCCTGACGTATGTTAGTACCCCACCCCCCTCCCCTCCCCACGGGTGCGGTCTTTGCGAAACATTCTATACCCGGGAATTTCGAACTCCCCAACGTAGTCCCTACGATCAGTATGAATCCATGACTCGGTGATAGCAACGATATCCTTGTATTCTGATGCTAAGAGGGAGAGCGAAAGAGAGAGAGAGCGAGAGAGAGAGAGAGAGAGAGAGCGAGAGGGGGGGAGAGAACGAGAGGGAGAGAGAGAGAGGGCGAGAGGGAGGGAGAGAGAGAGAGGGCGAGAGTGAGAGAGAGAGAGGGCGAGTGGGAGAGAGAGAGGGAGAGAGAGAGAGTGAGATGGAGAGCGAGAGGGAGAGAGCGAGAGGGCGAGAGAGAGAGAGAGAGAGAGAGAGAGTGAGAGAGCGCGCGAGAGGGAGAGAGAGAGAGCGAGAGGGAGAGACAGAAAAAGAGAGAGAGCGAGAGGGAGAGCGGGGGAGAGAGAGGGAGAGGGAGAGAGGGAGAGGGAGTGAGATGGAGAGCGAGAGAGAGAGAGAGCGAGATGGAGAGAGAGAGAGAGAGAGAGAGAGAGAGAGAGAGAGAGAGAGTTACAAGGAGTTACAAGGAGTTACAAGGAAAAGAAGTACCTCAAAAGGCCTTGCGGCCCATACGGAGGAGGTACCAATGGCAACGGGTGCCAGGGAAAATTTTCTACAGACTCAAATAGTGTGCAAGATTTGGTCTAACCTTTTCTTGAACTGATCCACAGAGGAACTGTTCACAACTTCCGAAGGTAACCTGTTCCATGTGTCTCAGATCTTATACGTAAAGTAATTCCCACACACACTAGTCCTAAACCGTTTCAAATCCAACTTCCAACCATTGTTGCGAGTTGGGTTATCATTTAAACTAAACATACTTCTAAAATTGACATCGTTGAACCCGCGTAAGAGCTTGAAAACCTCGATCAGTTGACCGCGCAACCTCTGAGATTCAAGCGAAAACAAGTTCAGGGCGCGTAACCGTCGATTGTAACCCATATGCCTAACGGAAGGGATTAATTTTGTGGCCCTCGCCTGCACTCGCTCCAGCCTCTCAATATATTTCCTGAGGGTGGGAGACCAGAACTGCACAGCATACTCCAGGTGCGGCCGAACAAGGGAATTGTACAGTGAGAGCACAATCTCCTTGTTCCGAAACTGAAATTGCCTCCTGATATAACCAAATAGTTTCTGGGCTTTCTTTTCCACCTCTACACACTGTTTCGTAAACTTAAGATCGCTGCTAATTAGCACACCCAAGTCCTTTTCTAAATCAGTCACCTCGATATTACTACCCAACATCGAGTAGTCCGACTTGGGATTGGCGTAGCCAATGTGCATCACTTTGCATTTACCCAAGTTAAACTGCATTTGCCATTTTTCGGACCACTCTCCTATCCTACCTAGGTCCGCACACAGTTCCTCGATCGCTTCGGGCATCCCAACATTGGCCCCAAGCTTGGTGTCATCAGCGAATTTTGCGATCCGACTGACGATGCCACCGTCGATATCATTTATGTAAATGATAAACAACAGCGGCCCCAAAACGTAACCCTGAGGAACCCCACTAGTGACCGAGGCCCAACGCGAACTAGCCCCTTTAATTACCACCCTCTGCCGCCTATTCCTCAGCCAGTTTTCAATCCACCTCCCTATTTCCCCACCGATACCCAGCGCGCGCACTTTCGCCATTAGCCGGCGGTGAGGTACCTTATCAAAGGCTTTCTGAAAGTCGAGATAAAGTATATCAATCGCCCTACTCTTATCGTACTCACTCAACATGACGTGGAAAAACTCGAGCAAGTTGGTGAGACACGACCTATGCCGTCTAAACCCATGTTGGGAGTCCCCAAGCAGCTTGTAGGAATCCAAATGGTCAACGATCCTATCAGCTATTCTCCCTTCTAATAATTTACCTACAACTGAAGTGAGACTAATGGGACGATAGTTCCCTGGACTTTCGTGATCCCCTTTTTTAAAGATAAGGGTCACGTTGGCTTCCCTCCAGTCACCAGGCACCTGGCCCATCTCCAACGATTTGTTGAAGACTGTAGCCAGGTGTGGAGCCAACTGGTCGCGCACTTCTCGCAACACTCTGGGGAGAAACTGGTCTGGCCCAGGAGCCTTAAAAGCGCTCAGTTTGTCTATTCTATTGGCAACGACTGTCGCGGTACATCTAACACTATCCAGTCCAGCACCTTCGTGCCTCACGCCTGGCTCGGGGATGACGCGGGTATCCTCCCTGGTGAACACTCCCGCAAAGTACTCATTAAGCACATTAGCGATGTCCGCGTCGGAGGTCCGCAGAACGCCGCTTCTAATGGGCTTTCTACTATTAACATAACTGAAGAATTCCTTAGGGTTCCCCTTGCAGAGGCTTGCCACCCGTAGTTCTTCGTTACGTTTCGCTAGCCTAACCTTCGCCTTCACTTCCCTACACAGTCGGACATACTCTTCAGTGTTCTCGTGGGAACGATTGGCCTTCGCCCTCCTATACGCTACTTTCCTATTTCGGATAGCCGAAGCGATGTCACGATTGAATCACTTAGGCTGCGTTGAAGCAGGGGTGACCGGTTTTGAGGGTATGGCAGCAGAATGCAGCACCATAAACTCGTCCCGGAATGCACTCCACACTCCCTCAACATCGCCGCCAACCTCTAACCCATCTCTCCTACGCTATCCCTGAGGCTAACAAAGTTCGCTGCCGGAGATCGAGCTTATGCCTTTCGAGTTACTACGCTTCACCCGAGGGACGCACACACGGAACCTAATAAGACCGTGATCACTCGCCCCAATGATTCGTCAACGGTGAGGCCAGTGACGAGGTTGTCTTCGGTTGTGAATACTAAGTCTAGAACGCTTTCGCCTCGTGTAGGCTCGTTGACCCACTGAGTGAGGAAGTTCTCATCAGCAAAGTCAACTAGCCTCCTCCCTTCAGCATCGGCAGTCCTGTTTTCCCACTTTATGCCGCGACAGTTGAAGTCTCCTAAAACTACACACACCCTATCCCCTAGCAGGCTACTGAGTTCGGTGTACAGGGCTGTATCCTCCTCGAGGAGGAGATGCGGACGTCTGTACCAAGATTAACCTAGTTCGTCGCTCCCACGTTCAGATCGACGCCAAGCAGCTCCCGTTCCGACCGGAACTGGCAGTCAACCGGACTCAACGTGTCCCTGACGTATATTAGTACCCCACCCCCTCCCCACGGGTGCGGTCTTTGCGAAACATTCTATACCCGGGAATTTCGAACTCCCCAACGTAGTCCCTACGATCAGTATGAATCCAGGACTCGGTGATAGCAACGATATCCTGGTATTCTGATGCTAAGAGGGAGAGCGAGAGAGTTACAAGGAGTTACAAGGAAAAGAAGTACCTCAAAAGGCCTTGCGGCCCATACCGAGGAGGTACCAATGGCAACGGGTGCCAGGGAAAATTTTGTACACACTCAAATAGTGTGCAAGATTTGGTCTAACCTTTTCTTGAACTGATCCACAGAGGAACTGTTTCAAACTTCCGAAGGTAACCTGAAAGAGTTACAAGGACAAGGACAAGAGGAAGCCTCAAAGACCTTTTGGTCCACTGTGGGAGGTTCCTGTTATTAAAAGTTTATTTTGTTTCAACTATCCTAATAGTAGTAGAAAACTGGATAGAAAAGTAGAAGGCTCTCTCCCCACCCCCGCTCCCTCCCTGCCAGAGGCAGGTACGGAAAAAGGTTGAAGAAAATACCTTGACCCTGGAAAAGTAGCCAAGGAAATTTTACAGGAAAGTGGAGAATATATAAATAGCTCTATATTTAGCTTGCTCACAGAAACACCATGCAAGCGAACTCCTGCAGAGTTTTCTGAGGTTTTAATCTTAAACTATGAGTGTGTTCAGTCTATTCCTTTGAGCATCTTGAAGACTTCAATAATCTGACCCCGCAACCTCCTCGTCTCTAAGCTAAACAGATTTAGGCGCTCCAATCTCTAATCTACACACTTAAATAGAGTGCAGGATTTGGTCTATCCTTTTCTTGAACTGATCCACAACTTCTGAAGGTAACCTGTTCCACGTGTCACAGATCTTATACGTAAAGTAATTCCCACACATACTAGTCCTAAACCGTTTCAAATCCAACTTCCAACCATTGTTGCGAGTTGGATTATCATTTAAACTAAAGATGCTTCTAAAATCGACATCTTTGAAACCACGTCACGGAAGCATCGATTGCAGCCCATATGCCTAATGGAAGGGATTCTCTTTGTGGCATTCTTCAGCCAGTTTTCAATCCACCTACCTACTTCCCCACCAACACCCAGCACGCGCACTTTAGCCATTAGCCGGTGGTGAGGTACCTTATCAAAGGCTTTCTAATCAATCACCCTACTCTTATCATACTCACTCAAAATGACATGGAAAAACTCGAGCATGTTGGTGAGACACGACCTATGCTGTCTAAACCCATGTTGGAGTCCCCAAGTAGCTTGTAGGAATCCAAACGGTCAACAATCCTACCCGCTATTATCCCCTCTAATTATTTACCTACATTATTTATAGAGGTTCTAAAGCCTCTCTTCCCATGCATGAGGTAGCAGTAGGGTCCTAATCATAAGAGTAGAGAAAGGGAGTTAATACTAAAAGTTTTTTTTTTTTTTTCTGCAGAGGAGAACATCATTAACCTAAGCTAAAAGGGCAGAGTAGGGATGGGAAGGGGTCCTAGTAACCCACGGGACATGTTTGTACAACAGACTTCACCCACCCTCCCGAAAGGGAGAGAGAGAGAGAGAGCGAGAGGGGGAGAGAACGAGAGGGAGAGAGAGAGGGCGAGAGTGAGAGAGAGAGAGGGCGAGTGGGAGAGAGAGAGGGAGAGAGAGAGAGTGAGATGGAGAGCGAGAGGGAGAGAGCGAGAGGGCGAGAGAGAGAGAGAGAGAGAGAGAGAGAGAGAGAGAGAGTGAGAGAGCGCGCGAGAGGGAGAGAGAGAGAGCGAGAGGGAGAGACAGAAAGAGAGAGAGAGCGAGAGGGAGAGCGGGGGAGAGAGAGGGAGAGGGAGAGAGGGAGAGGGAGTGAGATGGAGAGCGAGAGAGAGAGAGCGAGATGGAGAGAGAGAGAGAGAGAGAGAGAGAGAGAGAGAGAGAGAGAGTTACAAGGAGTTACAAGGAAAAGAAGTACCTCAAAAGGCCTTGCGGCCCATACGGAGGAGGTACCAATGGCAACGGGTGCCAGGGAAAATTTTCTACACACTCAAATAGTGTGCAAGATTTGGTCTAACCTTTCTTGAACTGATCCACAGAGGAACTGTTCACAACTTCCGAAGGTAACCTGTTCCATGTGTCACAGATCTTATACGTAAAGTAATTCCCACACACACAAGTCCTAAACCGTTTCAAATCCAACTTCCAACCATTGTTGCGAGTTGGGTTATCATTTAAACTAAACATACTTCTAAAATTGACATCGTTGAACCCGCGTAAGAGCTTGAAAACCTCGATCAGTTGACCGCGCAACCTCTGAGATTCAAGCGAAAACAAGTTCAGGGGGCGTAACCGTCGATTGTAACCCATATGCCTAACGGAAGGGATTAACTTTGTGGCCCTCGCCTGCACTCGCTCCAGCCTCTCAATATCTTTCCTGAGGGTGGGCGACCAGAACTGCACAGCATACTCTAGGTGCGGCCGAACAAGGGAATTGTACAGTGAGAGCACAATCTCCTTTTTCCGAAACTGAAATTGCCTCCTGATATAACCCAATAGTTTCTGGGCTTTCTTTTCCACCTCTACACACTGTTTCGTAAACTTAAGCTCGCTGCTAATTAGCACACCCAAGTCTTTTTCTAAATCAGTCACCTCGATATTATTACCCAACATCGAGTAGTCCGACTTGGGATTGGCGTAGCCAATGTGCATCACTTTGCATTTACCCAAGATAAACGGCATTTGCCATTTTTCGGACCACTCTCCTATCCTACCTAGGTCTGCACGCAGTTCCTCGATCGCTTCGGGTGTCCCAACATTGGCCCCAAGCTTGGTGTCATCAGCGAATTTGGCGATCCGACTGACGATGCCACCGTCGATATCATTTATGTAAATGATAAACAACAGCGGCCCCAAAACGGAACCCTGAGGAACCCCACTAGTGACCGAGGCCCAACCCGAACTAGCCCCTTTAATTACCACCCTCTGCCGCCTTTTCCTCAGCCAGTTTTCAATCCACCTACCTATTTCCCCACCGATACCCAGCGCGCGCACTTTCGCCATTAGCCGGCGGTGAGGTACCTTATCAAAGGCTTTCTGAAAGTCGAGATAAAGTATATCAATCGCCCTACTCTTATCGTACTCACTCAACATGACGTGGAAAAACTCGAGCAAGTTGGTGAGACACGACCTATGCCGTCTAAACCCATGTTGGGAGTCCCCAAGCAGCTTGTAGGAATCCAAATGTTCAACGATCCTATCAGCTATTCTCCCTTCTAATAATTTACCTACAACTGAAGTGAGACTAATGGGACGATAGTTCCCTGGACTTTCGTGATCCCCTTTCTTAAAGATAAGGGTCACGTTGGCTTCCCTCCAGTCACCAGGCACCTGGCCCATCTTCAACGATTTGTTGAAGACTGTAGCCAGGTGGGGAGCCAACTGGTCGCGCACTTCTCGCAACACTCTGGGGAGAAACTGGTCTGGCCCAGGAGCCTTAAAAGCGCTCAGTTTGTCTGTTCTATTGGCAACGACTGTCGCGGTACATCTAACACTATCCAGTCCAGCACCTTCGTGCCTCACGCCTGGCTCGGGGATGACGCGGGTATCCTCCCTGGTGAACACTTCCGCAAAGTACTCATTAAGCACATTAGCGATGTCCGCGTCGGAGGTCCGCAGAACGCCGCTTCTAATGGGCTTTCTACTATTAACATAACTGAAGAATTCCTTAGGGTTCCCCTTGCAGAGGCTTGCCACCCGTAGTTCTTCGTTACGTTTCGCTAGCCTAACCTTCGCCTTCACTTCCCTACACAGTCGGACATACTCTTCAGTGTTCTCGTGGGAACGATTGGCCTTCGCCCTCCTGTACGCTACTTTCCTATTTCGGATAGCCGAAGCGATGTCACGATTGAATCACTTAGGCTGCGTTGAAGCAGGGGTGACCGGTTTTTGAGGTATGGCAGCAGAATGCAGCACCATAAACTCGTCCCGGAATGCACTCCACACTCCCTCAACATCGCCGCCAACCTCTAACCCCATCTCTCCTACGCTATCCCTGAGGCTAACAAAGTTCGCCGCCGGAGATCGAGCTTACTGCCTCTCGAGTTACTACGCTTCACCCGAGGACGCACACACGGAACCTAATAAGACCGTGATCACTCCCGCCCAATGATTCGTCAACGGTGAGGCCAGTGACGAGGTTGTCTTCGGTTGTGAATACTAAGTCTAGAACGCTTTCGCCTCGTGTAGGCTCGTTGACCCACTGAGTGAGGAAGTTCTCATCAGCAAAGTCAACTAGCCTCCTCCCTTCAGCATCGGCAGTCCTGTTTTCCCACTTTATGCCGCGACAGTTGAAGTCTCCTAAAACTACACACACCCTATCCCCTAGCAGGCTACTGAGTTCGGTGTACAGGGCTGTATCCTCCTCGAGGAGGAGATGCGGAGGTCTGTACACCAAGATTAACCTATAGTTCGTCGCTCCCACGTTCAGATCGACGCCAAGCAGCTCCCGTTCCGACCGGAACTGGCAGTCAACCGGACTCAACGTGTCCCTTGCGTATATTAGTACCCCACCCCCCTCCCCTCCCCACGGGTGCGGTCTTTGCGAAACATTCTATACCCGGGAATTTCGAACTCCCCAACGTAGTCCCTACGATCGGTATGAATCCAGGACTCGGTGATAGCAACGATATCCTGGTATTCTGATGCTAAGAGGGAGAGCGAGAGAGAGAGAGAGAGAGAGAGAGAGAGAGCGAGAGGGGGAGAGAACGAGAGGGAGAGAGAGAGGGCGAGAGGGAGGGAGAGAGAGAGAGGGCGAGAGTGAGAGAGAGAGAGGGCGAGTGGGAGAGAGAGAGGGAGAGAGAGAGAGTGAGATGGAGAGCGAGAGGGAGAGAGCGAGAGGGCGAGAGAGAGAGAGAGAGAGTGAGAGAGCGCGCGAGAGGGAGAGAGAGAGAGCGAGAGGGAGAGACAGAAAGAGAGAGAGAGCGAGAGGGAGAGCGGGGGAGAGAGAGGGAGAGGGAGAGAGGGAGAGGGAGTGAGATGGAGAGCGAGAGAGAGAGAGCGAGATGGAGAGAGAGAGAGAGAGAGAGAGAGAGAGAGAGAGAGAGTTACAAGGAGTTACAAGGAAAAGAAGTACTCAAAAGGCCTTGCGGCCCATACGGAGGAGGTACCAATGGCAACGGGTGCCAGGGAAAATTTTCTACAGACTCAAATAGTGTGCAAGATTTGGTCTAACCTTTTCTTGAACTGATCCACAGAGGAACTGTTCACAACTTCCGAAGGTAACCTGTTCCATGTGTCTCAGATCTTATACGTAAAGTAATTCCCACACACACTAGTCCTAAACCGTTTCAAATCCAACTTCCAACCATTGTTGCGAGTTGGGTTATCATTTAAACTAAACATACTTCTAAAATTGACATCGTTGAACCCGCGTAAGAGCTTGAAAACCTCGATCAGTTGACCGCGCAACCTCTGAGATTCAAGCGAAAACAAGTTCAGGGCGCGTAACCGTCGATTGTAACCCATATGCCTAACGGAAGGGATTAACTTTGTGGCCCTCGCCTGCACTCGCTCCAGCCTCTCAATATCTTTCCTGAGGGTGGGCGACAAGAACTGCACAGCATACTCTAGGTGCGGCCGAACAAGGGACTTGTACAGTGAGAGCACAATCTCCTTTTTCCGAAACTGAAATTGCCTCCTGATATAACCCAATAGTTTCTGGGCTTTCTTTTCCACCTCTACACACTGTTTCGTAAACTTAAGGTCGCTGCTAATTAGCACACCCAAGTCTTTTTCTAAATCAGTCACCTCGATATTATTACCCAACATCGAGTAGTCCGACTTGGGATTGGCGTAGCCAATGTGCATCACTTTGCATTTACCCAAGATAAACGGCATTTGCCATTTTTCGGACCACTCTCCTATCCTACCTAGGTCTGCACGCAGTTCCTCGATCGCTTCGGGCGTCCCAACACTGGCCGCCCTAAGCTTGGTGTCATCAGCGAATTTGGCGATCCGACTGACGATGCCACCGTCGATATCATTTATGTAAATGATAAACAACAGTGGCCCCAAAACGGAACCCTGAGGAACCCCACTAGTGACCGAGGCCCAACCCGAACTAGCCCCTTTAATTACCACCCTCTGCCGCCTATTCCTCAGCCAGTTTTCAATCCACCTACCTATTTCCCCACCGATACCCAGCGCGCGCACTTTCGCCATTAGCCGGCGGTGAGGTACCTTATCAAAGGCTTTCTGAAAGTCGAGATAAAGTATATCAATCGCCCTACTCTTATCGTACTCACTCAACATGACGTGGAAAAACTCGAGCAAGTTGGTGAGACACGACCTATGCCGTCTAAACCCATGTTGGGAGTCCCCATGCAGCTTGTAGGAGTCCAAATGGTCAACGATCCAATCAGCTATTATTACTTCTAATAATTTACCCACAACTGAAGTGAGACTAATGGGACGATAGTTCCCTGGACTTTCGTGATCCCCTTTCTTAAAGATAGGGGTCACGTTGGCTTCCCTCCAGTCACCAGGCACCTGGCCCATCTCCAACGATTTGTTGAAGACTGTAGCCAGGTGGGGAGCCACCTGGTCGCGCACTTCTCGCAACACTCTGGGGAGAAACTGGTCTGGCCCAGGAGCCTTAAACGTGCTCAGTTTTCTAGTCTATCGGCAACGACTGTCGCGGTACATCTAACACTATCCAGGCCAGCACCTTCGTGCCTCACCCCTGGCTCAGGGATGACGCGGGTATCCTCCCTGGTGAACACTCCCGCAAAGTACTCATTAAGCACATTAGCGATGTCCGCGTCGGAGGTCCGCCGCTTCTAATGGGCTTTCTACTATTAACATAACTGAAGAATTCCTTAGGGTTCCCCTTGCAGAGGCTTGCCACCCGTAGTTCTTCGTTACGTTTCGCTAGCCTAACCTTCGCCTTCACTTCCCTACACAGGCGGACATACGCTTCAGTGTTCTCGTGGGAACGATTGGCCTTCGCCCTCCTGTACGCTACTTTCCTATTTCGGATAGCCGAAGCGATATCACGATTGAACCACTTAGGCTGCGTTGAAGCAGGGGTGACCGGTTTTGAGGGTATGGCAGCAGACTGCAGCACCATAAGCTCGTCCCGGAATGCAGTACACACTCCCTCAACATCGCCGCCAACCTCTAACCCCATCTCTCCTACGCTATCCCTGAGGCTAACAAAGTTTGCCCGCCGGAGATCGAGCTTACTGCCTCTCGAGTTATTACGCTTCACCCGAGGGACGCACACACGGAACCTAATAAGACCGTGATCACTCCCGCCCAATGATTCGTGAACGGTGAGGCCAGTGGCAAGGTTGTCTTCGGTCGTGAACACTAAGTCTAGAACGCTTTCGCCTCGTGTAGGCTCGTTGACTCACTGAGTGAGGAAGTTCTCATCAGCAAAGTCAACTAGCCTCCTCCCTTCAGCATCGGCAGTCCTGTTTTCCCACTTTATGCCGCGACAGTTGAAGTCTCCTAAAACTACACACACCCTCTCCCCTAGCAGGCTACTGAATTCGATGTACAGGGCTGTATCCTCCTCGAGGAGGAGATGCGGAGGTCTGTACACCAAGATTAACCTATAGCTCGTCCCTCCCACATTCAGATCGACGCCAAGCTGCTCCCGTTCCGACCGGAACTGTCAGTCAACCGGACTCAACGTGTCCCTGACGTATATTAGTACCCCACCCCCCTCCCCACGGGTGCGGTCTTTGCGAAACATTCTATACCCGGGAATTCCGAATTCCCGAACGTAGTCCCTACGATCAGTATGAATCCAGGACTCGGTGATAACAACGATATCCTTGTATTCTGATGCTAAGAGCACCCGTAGCTCGCAAAACTTGTTCGTAATCGACCTAGCATTAAAAAGCATTGCACCGACGGAGCCACCCCTATTCTGACCGCCCCCTAGCACGACCCGTTTCCCGAACAGCCAGGGCTGTCGGGAGTTGAAGAGCCCCTCACTAACGAGGGGGCAACTTCCGCAGGAGACTGAGCCCCCTCCAACGTAGGAGGAGGGTCACCCACCTGTACCTGGACGCACCCTTCAGTTGAATGTACGTCCGCCACCGGCTCATCATCATCCCTCCCAGGTGGGGGCCCATCATCTCTCCCCGGACTCGACCTCACCATTCTGTATAGGTGCCGGTCGAGCAGCGCGCCTAGCACACCTTTACCCTTGTTATTGAGGTGGACACCATCTCTCTGGTAAAGGTCCCACCTACCTTAAAATGCGTCGAAGGGGTCAATAAACCTCACGCCCAGCGTGACGCACAAGTCTTGCACCCTCTCGTTGATGCCAATGAGAGAGCGAGAGGGAGAGAGATAGAGCGAGAGGGAGAGACAGAAAGAGAGAAAAAGCGAGAGGGAGAGAGAGAGGGCGAGAGGGAGGGAGAGAGCGAGAGGGCGAGAGGGGGAGAGAGAGAGAGAGAGAGAGAGGGCGAGAGGGAGAGAGAGAGTGAGAGAGAGAGTGAGATGGAGAGCGAGAGGGAGAGAGCGAGAGGGCGAGATGGAGAGTTACAAGGAGTTACAAGGAAAAGAAGGACCTCAAAAGGCCTTGCGGCCCATACCGAGGAGGTACCAATGGCAACGGGTTCCAGGGAAAATTTTGTAAAAGTTTATTTTTCTTTGAACTATCCTAGCAGTAGTAGAAAACTGGGTAGAAAAGTAGAAGTCTCTCTCCCCACCCTCCGCTCCCTCCCTGCCAGAGGCAGGTACGGAAAAAGGTTGAAGAAAATACCTTGACCCTGGAAAAGTAGCCAAGGAAATTTTACAGGAAAGTGGAGAATATATAAATAGCTCTATATTTAGCTTGCTCACAGAGACACCGTGCAAGCGATCTCCTGCAGAGTTTTCATATGTTTTAGTCTTAAACTATGAGAGTGTTCAGTACTTTGTCTAGCCTATTTTTAAACACATTTACACTTTGACTGGAAACAACCTCTGAGGGAAGTTGGTTCCAGATATTAACTATTTTATAGGAAAAGAAATTTCCGCAGACTGAGGTCCTAAATGTCTTTACACATTCAAATAGTGTGCAAGATTTCATCTACCCTTTTCTTGAACTGATCCACAGAGGAACTGTTCACAACTTCCGAAGAGAGAGAGAGAGAGCGAGAGAGAGAGTTACAAGGAGTTACAAGGAAAAGAAGTACCTCAAAAGGCCTTGCGGCCCATACCGAGGAGGTACCAATGGCAACGGGTGCCACGGAAAATTTTCTACACACTCAAATAGTGTGCAAGATTTGGTCTAACCTTTTCTTGAACTGATCCACAGAGGAACTGTTCACAACTTCCGAAGGTAACCTGTTCCGTGTGTCACAGATCTTATACGTAAAGTAATTCCCACACACACTAGTCCTAAACCGTTTCAAATCCAACTTCCAACCATTGTTGCGAGTTGGGCTATCATTTAAACTAAACATACTTCTAAAATCGACATCGTTGAACCCGCGTAAGAGCTTTAAAACCTCGATCAGTTGACCGCGCAGCCTCCGAGTTTCAAGCGAAAACAAGTTCAGGGCGCGTAACCGTCGATTGTAGCCCATATGCCTAACGGAAGGGATTAACTTTGTGGCCCTCGCCTGCACTCGCTCCAGCCTCTCAATATCTTTCCTGAGGGTGGGCGACCAGAACTGCACAGCATACTCCAGGTGCGGCTGAACAAGGGAATTGTACAGTGAGAGCCCAATCTCCTTGTTCCGAAACTGAAATTGCCTCCTGATATAACCCAATAGTTTCTGGGCTTTCTTTTCCACCTCTACACACTGTTTCGTAAACTTAAGGTCGCTGCTAATTAGCACACCCAAGTCCTTTTCTAAATCAGTCACCTCGATATTACTACCCAACATCGAGTAGTCGACTTGGGAAAGAGGGGAGAGAGAGAGGGAGAGGGAGAGAGGGAGAACGAGAGAGAGAGAGCGAGCGGGAGAGAGCGCGAGAGAGAGATCCATACTAGGGCACCCTGGTTACCAACCGTGCAAGGACGCGCCGCCACGGGGTCTCGAACCCGACGTAAATATTCGTGTGTGCGTAATATTTTATGGGAGTATAGACGGGTGTGTACGCGCCAAAACGAGGTATACACTGTGCTAACTGGCTGATTGTGCCTGAAGGCACTGGCTGATTAAGCCGACTGGCTGATTAGGGTCCTATAAGACAACGGCCGCTCGGCTGAAGTCTTAATATGGGCTTGACTCCTGTCAAGCGAACACCTCTCTTCCCCTCTTTCTCCTTCTCATCTCTCTTTCTCCTTCTCATCTCTCTTTCTCTTGGGGGATAACTCCGCCTAAAAGTTGCATAACCTTTGTTGCTCTTGCAACAATCCCCCTCCCTGTTGGGTTAGTTGGCACTGGCACAGGTGCCACCATTCTTGCAATATTGATCAACATTTGCAATTGCACTGCACTCTTTCCTAGAGGGGATAATAGGGGATAGGATCGTTGACCATTTGGATTCCTACAAGCTGCTTGGGGACTCCCAACATGGGTTTAGATGGCATAGGTCATGTCTCACCAACTTGCTCGAGTTTTTCCACGTCATGTGGTGTGAATATGATAAGAGTCGGACGATTGATATACTTTGTCTCGACTTTGAGAAAGCCTTTGATAAGGTACCTCACCGCCAGCAAATGTCCAAAGTCCGCGCGCTGGTTGTCGGTGGGGAAGTAGGTAGCTGGATTGAAAACTGGCTGAAGAATATGCGGCAGAAGGTTGTAATTAAATGGGCTAGCTCGGGTTGGACCTCAGTCACTAGCGGAGTTCCTCAAGGTTCCGTTTTGGGGCACTGTTGTTTATCATTTACATAAATGATATCGACGCTGGCATCGTCAGTAGGATCACCAAATTCACTGATGACACCAAGCTTGGGGCCAGTGTTGGGACACTCGAAGCGATCGAGCAACTGCGTGCGGACCTACGTAGGATAGGAGATGGTCCGAAAAATGGCAAATGCCGTTTAACTTGGGTAAATGCAAGGTCATGCACATTGGCTACGCCACTCACAAGTCGGAGTACTCCATGTTTGGGAGTAATATCGAGGACACTGATTTTGAAAAGGACTCGGGTGTGCTAATTAGCAGCGACCTTAAGTTTACCAAACAGTGCGTAGGGGGGGAAAAGAAAGCCCAGAAGCTGTCTGTTGAGTTATATGAGGAGGCAATTTCGATTTCGGAACATGGAGATTGTGCTCTCTCTGTACAATTCCCTGGTTCGGCCGCACCTGGAGTATGCTGTCAGTTGTGGTCGCCCATCTCAAGAAAGATTTTGACAGGCTGGAGCGAGTCTAGTCGAGGGCCACAAAGTTAATCCCTTCCGTTAGGCATATGGGCTACAATCAACGCTTACGCACCCTGAATTTGTTTTCGCTGGAAACTCGGAGGCTGCGCGGTCAACTCATCGGAGGTTTTCAAGCTCCTACGCGGGTTCAACGATGTTGATTTTAGAGGCATGTTTAGTTTAAATGATAACTCAACTCGCAACAAAGGTTCGAAGTTGGATTTAAAACAGTTAGCACTAGTGTGTGTGTGGGAATTACTTTACCTATAAGATCTGTGACACGTGGAACTGGCTACCTTCAGAAGTTGTTCTGTGGATCAGTTCAAGAAAAGGTTAGACCGAACCTTGCACACTATTTGACGGTGTGTGAATTTTTCCCTGGCACCCGTTGCCATTGATACCTCTTCGGTATGGGCCGCAAGCCCTTTTGAGGTACTTCTTTTCCTTGTAACTCCTTGTAACTCTCCCTCTCTCTCTCTCTCTCAGTGTCAAGGATAAAGGTGTGCTAGGCGCGCTGCTCGTCCGGCATCTTTATCGTATGGTGAGGTCCAACATGGCGGTTGATGACAGGCCCTCACCAAGGAGAGATGATCTTGAGCCGGTGGCGGACGTACCTTCAACTGAAGGGTGCGTCCATGTACAGGTGGGTGACCCTTCTTCCCCGTTACATGGGGCTCAGGCTCCTGCGGAAGTTGCCTCCTCGTTGGTGAGGGGCTCTTCAACTCCCGACTGCCCTGGCGGTTCGGCGGTCAGAATAGGGAAGGCTCCCGCCGTGCAGTGCTTTTTAATGCTAGGTCGATTAGGAATAAGTTTTGCAAGCTACGGGCGCAGCTACGGGCTACGGGCTACGAGTCCTGGATTCATACTGATCGCAGGAACTACGTTGGGGAGTTCGAGATTCCCGGGTATAGAATGTTTCACAAGGACCGCACACGTGGGGAGGGGGAGAGGGGTACTAATATATTGTACATCAGGGACACGTTGAGTCCGATTGACTGCCAGTTCCGATCGGAACGGGAGCTGCTTGGCGTCGATTTGAACGTGGGAGGGACGAACTATAGGGTAATCTTGGTGTACAGACCTCCGCATCTCCTCCTCAAAGAGGATACAGCCCTGTACACCGAACTCCGTAACCTGCTAGGGGACGGTGTGTGTGTGTGTGTGTAGTTTTAGGAGACTTCAACTGTCGCGGCATAAACTGGGAAGACAGGACTGCTGATGCCGAAGGGTAGAGGCTAGTTAACTTTGCTGATGAGAACTTCCTGACTCAGTGGGTCAGTGGGCCTACACGAGGCGAAAGCATTCTAGACTTTGTTTTCACGACCGAATATAACCTCGTCACGAATCGTTAGGGGGAACTGATTACGGTCTGACTAGGTTTTTTGTCTGCGTCCATCGAAGTAGTAAGCTCGATTTTCGGCGGGCAGACTTTGTTGGCCTCCGGGATAGCGTAGGTGAGATGGGAATAGAGGTCGGCGGCGATGTTGAGGGAGTGTGGAGTGCATTCCGGGATCAGTTTATGGTGCTGCAGTCTGCTGCCATACCCTCAAAACCGATCACCCCTGCTTCAACGAAGCCTAAGTGGTTCGATCGGGACATCGCTTCGGCTATCCGAAATAGGAAAGCTGCGTATGGGAGGGCGAAGGCCAATCGTTCCCATGAAAACACTGAGGCGTATGTTCGCCTGTGTAGGGAATTGAAGGGAAAGGTTTGGCTAGCCAAACGTAACGAAGAACTCTGGGTGGCAAGCATCTGCAAGGCGTACCCTAAGGAATTCTTCAGTTATGTTAAGAGTAGAAAGCCCATTAAAGGTCCCAAGCGGCGGACTGCGGACCTCCAACGCGGACATCGCTAATGTCCTGAATGAGTACTTTGCGGGAATGTTCACCAGGGAGGACACCCGCGTCACCTCCCGAGCCAGGCGTCAGGCACGAAGGTGCTGGCCTGGAGAGTGTTCGGTGTACCGCAACAGTCGTTCCTCCTCAGTCTTGCGGAAAGTGCGCGACCAGGTGGCTCCCCACCTGGCTGCAGTCTTCAACAAATCATTAGAGATGGGCTATGTGCCTGGTGACTGAAGGGAAGCCAACGTGACCCCTATCTTTAAGAAAGGTGATCACGAAAGTTCAGGGAACTATCGTCCCATTATCCTCACTTCGGTTGTGGGTAAATTATTAGAGGGGATAATAGTGGATAGAATCGTTGAACATTTGGATTCCTAGAAGCATGTTTCGTTTAAATGATAACTCAACTCACAACAATGGTTGGAAGTTGGATTTGAAACGGTTTAGCACTAGTGTGTGTGTGGGAATTACTTTACCTATAAGATCTGTGACACGTAGAACAGGCTACTTTCAGAAGTTGTAAACAGTTCCTCTGTGGATCAGTTCAAGAAAAGGTGTTGACTGAATCATGCACACTATTTGAGGGTGGTGAATGTTTTCCTTTCATCCGTTGCCATTGGTACCTCCTCGGTATGGGCCGCAAGGCCTTTTGAGGTACTTCTTTTCCTTTTAACTCCTTCTAACTCCCTCTCTCTCTCTCTCTCTCTCTCTCTCTCTCTCTCTCTCTCTCTCTCTCTCTCTCTCTCTCTCTCTCTCTCTCTGCATATATATATATATATATATAATAAAAATTATCATTAATTTATGCGTTAAATATAAGCAGACATTTTAAAGTAATCACATTATAAATTTAATGGCTAATTTTTACTAGAACTATGAAATGTGATTTAAACTGAATACCTCTCGCTCGCTCTATCTATCTATCTCTCTCTCTCTCTGTTTATATATATATATATATATAGTGTATGTATATACAGTGTGTGTGTGTATACTGTGTATTTCAGCTCAGCGTTTAATATAGTCTTACATGTATCATTGAAGAAACCTTATCAGTATTGGTAGCACGTTAAAACTGTAGGCTACCAGAACCCAATTCTTTAGTTTATTTTCGTCTGAAACGTAATTTGTGGTATAGGTTTGAGGCACTGCACAAATTAATTAAGGGAGTTAAACGAATAGAGTAGTAGAATGCTTATACGAAAACTCATTTTGAAGTGCAATATTGTTCATCTTTTTTCCCTTAAAGGGCATTCCAAATTCCTACTTTTACTATTATTTTATATCATAATTCAGAGGCCTGGAAACTTTCTTCAGAAAAATATAAAAACTTAATTGTGACCATAAAATAAATTAAAAGTTTCTGTCTACAACCGTACCTTTTTTCTTAAAGGACCCAAGCGGAGCTGGAGCGTGTTGCAAATACGTTTTGTAATAGCTTTGAAGAAACTCATATCGATGAAGGTGATTTGATAAGAGGCTAGAAGTTTTACAGGACACTCGGTCCAGCGATTGCATCGTCGTCGGTGAAATGTTTTTTCTTTTTTCGTGTGTGTGTGTGTGTGTGTGTGTGTAGGGTAAGAATAAGCCTTGTATTTTCAACATTTTATTAAATGATAAAACTAAAAGCATTGATTTATAAATTACACAGGCCTGCGCGATGGTTTTGTTGTCCGAAATATTTTATCACTTATATAGTAATTTTTGCACGCTGATTTCGAAAATAATATTAATTTTTCGCCACCACGTACAGGTTTTTCACAAACCGTCATATTTCATATGTAAGTAATTTTCATTAAAACTGACTCAATTAAATTTTGAGTAAAAAGTACTGCCTATAAATGTTTCCAGATCAGAAATAACGACATAGCGTCCTCTAGAACATTCGAGAAACGCACCGCTAATATACAAGTGATTGACAAGCCACGAGATGAGTCAATGCGCAGACTATATCTCTCTTTTGAAATTTGTTTATTTGTCGCTATGGCAACCAGAGGATGTGTAAATAGCCCAAACATTTTCTGTTATATTTGTGGAAAATTTGCTGTAAAAAACAAAGGCGAGATATTACAGACTTCGTCAAGAAAGCATACTATGCGTACTTCTGAATGAAAATTGGGGATCAAGACAAATCATGGGCTCCACATAAAGTTTGCATTGTTTGTGTTGAACAACTTAGACTGTGGACTAAAGGTAAAAAGGATTCTTTACCTTTTGGGATTCCAATGGTCTGACGTGAGCCTAAAAATCACAGCAATGACTACTATTTTGGTTCATGTAACGTGCAAGGCTACAATACTAAAAACAAAAAGGAAATTTCTTAACAAAAATTTCAGTCTGCGATAAGACCTGTTGCTCATGGACCTGGTATACATGTACCAACTAAACTAAATACTCTTCATATAATTTCATCTGATTCGGTGTCTGATGACGATGGAAACGATGATATTGATTGTTTTCAAACCGAAACATCTGGTGAACCCCAATTGTTTACACAAAGTGAACTTAATGATTAATAATGTCTCCCGAAGGATTCTTCAGAGATTTTGGGATTCAGACTTCGTGCAAAGAACTTGCTTTCTCCCGGGACGTCATTTTACTGGTACAGAAATCGAGAAAAAGATTTCATCCAATATTTTTCTCAAGAAAATTCACTGGTATATTGCAACAATGTTTCGGAACTAATACTTAAGCTAGGCGCTGCAGTCTATGACCCAAATGAGTGGAGACTTTTCATTGATTCCTCCAAAAGAAGTCTAAAAGGCTTCCTCCTTCACAACGGTAACTTGTATGCATCCGTTCGTGTGGTTCATTCGGTTCCCTTGAAGGAAACGTACGAAAATCTTCAGCTTCTTCTAGCTGAGATTAAATACAAAGAACACGGTTGGCAACTTTGTGGAGACTTAAAAGTTATTTGTATGTTGTTAGGTCAACAACCAGGTTATAGGACGTTTACATGTTTTTTGTGTGAATGGGATGGCCGAGCAAGGACTCTGCACTGAATAAAAAAGAAATGTCCACACAGAGTCAACCTGACACCTGGTTCTAAACCATTCAACCTGAAAGTTTGGTTGACCCGAAGAAAGTCCTTTTACCTCCGCTTCAATTAAAATTGGGCTTGATGAAGCAATTTGTTAAGGTCTTGGACGAAGATGGAGATTGTTTTAAGTATCTGTGTGGTAAATTTCCAACTCTTTCCGAAGTAAAATTGAAAGAAGGAATTTTCTTTGGTCCCCAAATTAGAAAACTGACTTTGGATGAATATTTTGAAAGAACAATGAACAATCTTGAAAAAGAAGCGTGGATTGCTTTTAAGGATGTTTTCAGCAAATTTTTGGGGAACAACAAGGACCCAAATTACTAAAACTTTGTGAAGAACATGCTAAATAAGTTCAAGGAGTTGGGTTGTGATACGAGTTTAAAATTACATTTCTTACATTCACACTTGGATTACTTCCCTGAGAATCTCGGAGCACTCAGCGAAGAACAAAGAGAACAGTTTCACCAAGACATCAAAGAAATGGAGAAGAGATATCAGTGAAGGTGGGGCATCAGCATGATAGCTTTTTACTGCTGGAAGTTTGAAACGGGATACTCCAAAATTATTATATAAAAGAAAAGGAACAGCGCGTATATGGTACATTTGAGACTAAAAGGCAGAGATCTCACAAGAAAACTCAGGACAAATAAAACTGAATATGTAATTGACGTTAATATTCTTCTTTCTTTTTAAAGTTGTTTGCATTTGTAATTAGAATAACAAAGCGAAATAGGTACCTCATGTAAATTGAAATAAATAATATTTATTTATGTTGTTTGTTCCCTTCCAGTTTGCAGAAAATCCTTACGTGATAGAAGAAAATGGACACCTTATTCGAAATTAGCGTAGTTGAATTATATAAAATCAGTTATTAGTAAGAAAACATCTCTTACAAAGTTCTCATTCGCAGGCGTGTGTTAATACATAACAGCGTTTACTAGAAAAAACACATTTTTACGTAATACGGATTTCAATGTTTCTCACGCATATAGGAGCGACATTGATCTCATTTTTTGTACATGATATATATATATATATATATATATATATATAGGTGCTATTCCAATACGTGCTCTACCGCGAAACTGTGATCTACCATATTCCAATAAGGTAGAAAATTGGTAGAAAATTGAAAAAATAAAATAAGTAATAAGTATATTAATCGAATTAAATAAGAAAGCAGTTAATGAAAATTAACCTAACCTAACCTAACCTAACAAGCAGCGTTCTAACCAAAGTCCGTACCTGCTGCTAATCCGAATAATCTAAGGTAGATCACGTATTGGAATGTAAATTTTAAGGTAGAGCACATATTGGAAGAGCACCTATATATATATATATATTATATATATATATATATATATATATGTGTGTAAAAATGAACCATAAATAATTCCCATATTCCTAAACTATCATATTCTTCATGTAATTCTTGGATTCATTTATATAGTTCTTGTATCCATTTTAAAATTCATGTGTTTATATGGTTCATGTATTTATATAATCCTGTATATTCTTATATATTTAACTTTTTATAATGCCTATATTCATATGTATGTACGTGTGTGTATTCATTTTTACATAAGGACCAAAATCGTCCAACGCGAGTTTGGATAAAATTTTTGATTTGCTTTCTACTTTGCCAAATAATTGGTGACCTATTCTTTTTTAAAATCTCATAATCATTTTTTAATTTTCCCTTAATAAGGAATCCTGCTTAAGCTTTGCAATGTTCATATTTTGTATACATTCCCTTTTGTTATAAAAGATGAGATCATGTCTTGCCTAAGCATTTAAATTGTACATCTTAAACCTTAAAATTTTACTCATATGCATATTTTAGTGTAAAGATGCATAGTCCGATTTCCACTTTTAGTTAACTTGGCAGATCATGATAACATCAGATCTGAAAAATCGCGGTTTAAGATAAAAATATGGTTTCGTCTTCAAATATTTTGTTTACTCGTTCAAGCCTTACCACAGCTAAAAAAATTACTTTATTTTCGAATATTGTGCAAAAATAATGCAGCCTTTTTAGTATTTAATAATAATGATGTTAGCAGTTTTGGGGTATATAAACCCCAGTAAAAATCTTCCATTGTCATTCAGAAGCTAATTTAGGGGCTGAGCACTACCTGTATTTTAGCAGTAAATTACAGTAAAAGATAGTCTTTATCTTATCCTTCGAGCCTTGCTCTCTTCAGAAGAATTTAGTCATTAAACTTTCCGGATACGCTATAAGAAGTGTCCGGAATCTTCAGAATTTTTAATGTCTACCAGAGTCCTCCGAGCCACTATAGAAGAACTCGGAGAGTAATATAGAAGAAAACTACTGCAAGTCACACATCCGTTGCTGCCACCTAACTAGAACCCCCGTCGACTTCGAACCAACCCAGGCCATAGACGGAGGGGTTAACAACTGGCGACCCTTTAACCAGGATCTTCACGACTGACAACGTCTGCATCCAGGATTCTTCCAGTCTTCCAGACCCTGGAACTAGAACCAACACCCATTTGACCAGCGTGTCACGACTTCTAGTTCGTCACATCCACCCTTGAACCAGTGCGTCACGACTCCAAGTTCTCCACGCCTAGTTTTCATCCAAGAACAAGTGGCCAGCAAGACACGTCTTCAGGACACGTCTCTAAGGATTTCGCCGTAGGAATCTTGTTAAGTACAAAACTCTTTTTAAATAATCTCTAAAGATTTGAAAAATCAGTTTTATTAACAGTTAATATTTAGTATTGAGCCAGAATTAACACAAAACACAGTGAACACTTCAGACACCAGTGATACATTTTTTTCATTGAAAACAGTATTTTCACAGAATTATTGTCACAGAATTAAAATTCACAGAATTATTGTCACAGAATTAAAATTCACAGAGTTATTGTCACAGAGTTATTTTCAGAGTTATTTTCAGTTATTTTCACTAGTATAGTTAGTATAGTATAATTTTATTTAATGTACCAAGCATAGTACCAGGATAATCTTGTTTACATTTTTTTATTATTATTTTGTTTGCAATCTTTTCAAATTTTCCCCTAGTTAGGCAAATTGTTGTGCATTTATTTTTTTAGATAGTGTAGTTAGGAAAACCCCTTAAGTGATCATTCCATAAATTAAGATCGGTCAAGCAGAACTAATTAGAACACATTAATAAGTACCTTCACATATGAGCGATTCAGACGGTGCGCTTTCTGACATCGAAAATTTACCTACACCCATTTTTCCACCTACCCCGCGCCCTTCAAACATACTCCCAAACACACAAACTTCAGATCCAGAACAAGCCAATATGTCTCAGTCTCAAACCCCCGCCCCAGCATACATTAACTTAGGCAGACTAGTAAACCTTCCCCATACTGTTTTAATTTTTAAGGGGACCATAGATAATCGCTTTGTTGAACCACGCGTAAGACCTTGGATTGAATCTTTAGAGCAACATTTCTTACGCGAAAATATCACCGATGATGATATAAAAATTAGGGAAGCAAAAAGATTTATCGACCCTAAAGAAGGGAATGCTCATGACACAGTCACCTACTGTACGTCCCATCAATTAGCGAAGCTACAACATGGGACGATTTTAAACAAAACTAATTAGAATTTTTTAAAGAAATAACACTTGCACAACCCTTAGCCATGTTAGAAGCAGTCTTCCAAGCTAAATGCAAGAAAGAGGAACGCGAAGATTTAAACAATTTTATTACACGAACACATAAACTCGTAGGAGAAGCCCTCCGTGCCGCTGAAAATGCGTGTGGCATTACTTTCACTTCGAAACAAAGAAATCTAATAGTAGCACAACTATTTACCAAAGCCTACCCGGAGCACCTAAAAAAAGTTTCAGGAGTTTTTAAATGTTGACAAACCTGTAAGTGTAGCCATAAACAAAACACGGGAACATTACCCCGATTTAGCAAACCAGAACTACCGAAAGAGTAGAGAAACCCCGTACATTACATTCACAGCAGCAGCCACAACACCAACAGCAGCAACAACAACAACCCTATAAATCGAGGCCAATGCAGGGAACACCACCCCAGAAACAAGCCCCCCAAACCCAGAATACACGCCCTCCTCCACAGTGTTTTAACTGCGATAGCTTTGGGCACATGATAAGTCAGTGTAATTATCCCTCTTATTGCTCCCACTGTCACGAACATGGTCATCGCCGTGGCGATCGCCAAAAGTGTGCTGATAAAGCCCCTGCAGGGTATAGACCCCACTTTCAGAAACCAAACCACCCACGTTCCCAAAACGTATCCCAAAAGTCATCCAATCCCCAGAAACCAGTCCATTCCCAGCCTCAGTCGAACTACCAACCCAATAGATTACGACCACAGGGTCAACCACACTCTTACCCCATGTACAAACCTCAGTACAACCAGCAAGGTCACTAGTTCGGTACGTAGAAGTACCCGTGGAGGAATCATTTTCCCCAGAGTACAGTTTTCAAGAACACCCTCCAGCGTATGGTAATCCCGTAGAATATGACCCAGGTCCTCCCATAGAAGACCATTCGAGCCCTTTTTTAGACCCTACATTGGAGGCAGCAGTTCAACCTCCTCCCTCCTAAATTACAGTAATGAACCCAGATACGCACACAAACTCCCCATCAGGATAATAGGTGCGGACCTCCTAGATTTAATAATAAATTGTAGCACGATAACCAAGATTTAACTGCTCTCCTAGATACAGGAGCACACGCGACGTTAATTAAGAAACAATGTGTAGATGAATTACTAGAGAGTACAAATTACAAATATGAACTTAAGGCACCATCCTGCCAACTCAGAGGAGTTACGGGCACACCCATACCTACATACGGAGAAATTGAGTTATATTTAGAAGTTGGAAACGCGGTATACCCCGCGAAATGTTGTATAGTGGACACAGTCGCCACCTTTCAGACAGATATCCTACTAGGTATGGATTTTTTTAACCGGAATCAATGGGAGATTTACCCAGCCGGAAAGTTAGTAAAGTGTCGAAATAGGACACACCATCTCCGTGAGAATGACAGACAGCTTAATGCTAATAGAATTAGTTCAGTTCAGATTTCCGAAAGAAATAGGAAACCCCCTCCACTTGATAGCAGTTCAAGTCAGCCGGTTGCATCCAGAGGGACAACCGCTCCAGAAATCAGACCCCAGGGTAATCAGTTCCAGTTGTTGAATCCAGTTGGATCAACACAGTCAGTTTCCAGTCAGTCAGTTTCCAGTCAGTCCAGTTTCCAGTCAGCCAGTTTCCAGTCAGCCAGTTTCAGTCAGCCAGCTTCAGTTCAGCCAATAAGGCAAATTTTAGTCGCCGAACCAGAGTCAGATTCACAATTTTTCATATGCCCTACCGAGCATATAACAGTAGCACCTTATGAGAAGATTTGTTTCCTAGCAAAAGTAGACAGTCAAGGAAAATTATTAGAGTCAGAGCGTACTCTGATTACAGAGAAAAGTAATTTCAAAAGAGATGTTCTTATTGCCCAAGTCCTTAGTCAGAGTCAGAATTCAGCTATCCCTGTTGTTTGTTTAAACAAAGGAAAAAGTCCTATAGAATTAACTTCAAATCAGAAAATAGGAACTGTTTCCACAGTAGAAGTAGATTCAGATTTCCCCATCAGTATGATAAATCGTGTTTCCAGTTCCTTAGAGTTAAATCCTTCAGTATTAAAAGAAGAATATAAGAAATGTCTGGAGCACTCCCTTCAGGAGTCACCAGCTTTACAGGATCCCAAACTAATGGAATCACTTCTCGATTTCCTGATAAGAAATAGAGATGTGATTGCCCTAAAAGGAGATCCTCTGGGCCGAACTAATTTGGTCCCTTTTGAAATCAAGTTGGAACCCAATTCCAAACCCATTTTCATTCCTCCCTATCGGGTTCCACATTCCCAATTAGTCACTATTGAGGAACACATCAAGGACATGTTGGAGCAGGATGTCATTCAGCCTTCAGCTAGTCCCTGGTCCGCTCCTATGATTCTCGTCTCCAAAAAGGACGGAACATCTCGCCCTTGTATAGATTTTAGACGCCTGAACAACATTACCATCCCAGACCGTTTCCCGATTCCAAACATGCAGGAAACAATTCTGAACGTAGGGAAAGCGAACTTTTTTTCATCCCTCGATTTAGCATCGGGTTATTGGCAAATGGAGGTCAGTCCCGAATCTCGGGCATTGACTGCTTTCTCCACTAACCGAGGCCATTACGAATTCCAGGTTTTACCTTTCGGAGTCCGAAATGGGCCTGCTAATTTCTCTAGGTTGATGAATATAGTCCTTTCCGACCTATTAGGTGTCGAAGCTCTCGTTTATCTTGACGATATTATCGTCTACAGTTCGGACATAAAAACACACTTTCAACGCCTTCAGAATGTGCTATCACACTTGAGAAAAGCACACCTTAAACTGAAGCTTGCAAAGTGCAATTTTTTACAAGAATCCCTGGTATACCTAGGATTCCTACTCTCGTCCACAGGAATTAAACCTGATCCAGCCAAACTCGAAGCCCTGGAAAGGTACCCTGTACCCAAAACCATCGACGACGCCCGTGCATTTATTGGTTTTGTCGGATTCTATCGGAACTTTATCCCCCAATTTTCAAATATTGCTAAACCCATTACTAATTTGTTCCAGAAAAATTCGAAATTTAACTGGGAATCCGATCACCAACATGCCTTTGAAACTTTAATTAATAAACTAACCTGTCATCCCATTTTACAATATCCTGATTACACAAGACCCTTCATCATAGCCACAGATGCTTCCTCCTATGGACTAGGAGCCGTCCTGTTACAGGACGTAGACGGTGTGGAATTACCCATTGCTTATGCCAGTCAACTTCTCTCTGCACCTCAACGGAATTATTCCACTACGGACCGAGAGGCCCTAGCGGTATATTGGGCTTTGAAAAAATTCCGAAATATCGTCTATGGCTACGATGTAACCATCAAGACTGATCATAAGCCACTCACGTACCTCTTCAAGGACAAGCTACTTGAAGGACGATTGAGTAGATGGGCTCTGTTGATTCAGGACTTTGCAGCAAAAATCGTATACAAACCGGGAAAACTGCAAGTTATTCCAGACGGATTGTCGAGACTCAAGCCCGACGCCCAAGTGAATAAAATAGGAATTCTTCCTGTGTTCGACTACGAGTGTCTGCAATACTCCCAACAACAGGACCAACACACCCAAAACCTTCGGGCGCGCCTGGAACAAAAGGAACCATCGAAGGTAAAAGAACAGTACAACCTCAAAGATGGGCTCGTACATTTCAGGAACGAAGATGGAAACGACCTCGTGGAGATACCAAAGGATCTCGTCGATATAGCCATTGGACTTTGTCACGACTCACCTTTGTATGGACACATGGGGCCGGATCGCACCATCAAGAGTCTTTTGGAGCGATACCACTTTCCCGAGATGAACAGAAAGGTAAGAATACATCGCCGAATGTCCGTCGTGTTTAAAGCATAAGGGCAACGTACCATCCACAGCTCCGATGCATAAATATCCAGTATGCCAAAGGCCCTGGCAAAGAACTGGAATGGATATACTGGGACCATTTCCCAAAACATCAAAGGGAAATCAGTACATCATTGTGTTTACGGACCACTTCTCGCGTTACAGCGAAGTAGCCGCCATTCCAGACCAGACCTCGGAAACTGTGGCAAGAGCCCTAGTGGAACGCGTCATCCAAAATCATACCACTCCTTCCATCCTAATCTCGGATAACGCCCTTAGTTTCACTTCCAAACTGTTCGAGTCACTCTGTAACATGTGTAAAATTAAAAATACACACATTGTGGCATACCATCCGCAGGCAAACGGCTTAGTGGAAAGGCACAATCGAAAGATCTTGGAAGCCCTGCGCCACGTTGTCGATGCATCCTCGTACATGGGATGATTCCCTTCCCATGGTACAAACAGCCATCAACAATGGCTATAATGTGTCCATCGGGGACACCCCTCATTTCGTCCTCTATCACTACGACAAGCGTCTACCTTTTGATTTGCCCGACCAAACCGACCCGGCAGTTCTAACATCTTCCGAAATGGCAGAAGCAAATCAGCAACTAGCTGAACGATCTTTCAAGATTTTTGACATAATCCGCTATGCCCTCGACCAACGAAACCAACAGATGGAGCAAGAGCAACATAGGCGTCATCCCCGTCAACGGACTATAATCGTCGGTATGCGATGTTATCTGAAGAGCGTGAAACCGCCAGGTGCTCATCGCAAATTATACCCAAAATATATAGGATTATGAAAAACCTCGGAAAAAATCGTTATGAAATCCTCGACCTCCGGGATCATTCCAAACTAAAGATCATTCACGCTGACAATTTGAAGATAGCTTCCGAACAACACCTTCCCAAAAAACAGCTGCCAGGCGTTCGAGCCGCCTATCCTTCAAAAGGTCAAGATATTAACAAATCGGGCAGGGATAAAAAAACTGAAGTGGTCACCGCGGGAACCGCTACCCATGACGAAGATTGGTACCTCGTAATACCACCAGTACTCGAGGCAATCTCTGAACAAGAGGAGGCCCCAGAGCCAAGCGTCCCATCGGACCCAGACCCTGGAGAAACCCCTTCGAGAGGATCACTCAGTGGAACTCCACCATCTCCTCCAACTCCACCATCTCCTCTGTCACCACCCTCACCGATTGATGATCGACGCACGGACCCTACATACCGCCCGCAAATGCATCACCCACGTGAACTAGAACCTTCACATAAGAAACGAACCGCTCAGATCCAAGAGCTCAACGGTCGACCCCCATTGCCACCAAAACGAGGCCGACCCCTTCGCCCACAAACACAAGTATCCACACAGCCACCGCCAGCTCCGTATAACCTAAGGCGTAGAAATTAATAAAATTCTACCCGAGTTGTTATAGAAAAACTTGCAGAAGGTAAATTTCTGAAAGGGCACGCAGACCTTTATATAAATTTGCAACCCCCTGCTAGAATTAAAATCAATCTCCTTCAGATACAAACCCAATTAAAAACGTTTGAAAGTAAAGTCCAGAATTCTTTCCAAGGAAAAGATCAGATTAGTCGCCTTCTGTTAGAAAATATCCTCGAAAATATTCAAACTACAGCACGCGCCCTATCAGAAATATTAGCCTTGCCATGGATACAAACTGAAACTAAAAACTCGGAAAACTTTAACCAAAGAAGTAAAAGGGGACTGATAGATATAGGAGAGAAACTTTTCAAAGGTTTATTAGGATTAGCAACCGAAGAAGATATTAAAAGAATCGAATTCAAATTGAATCTCTTCGCGCGAAATCGACAGTATAATGGACACATGTTAGAACAAACTATTAGGTCACTGTACGAAAACAATCGCTTCCTCCACTCCCTTTCGGACGGATTCACATACCTTGAATCCATGTTAGCTCAATACAAAGAACACAATAGATATCTAGAATTAATAGAGATAATTAACCTACAAGTAACCCTAATCGATAAATACTTACAACGAATAACTACGATTCATTCCAAGGTTTTGCGTGCAACCCAGCTAGCCCATGGAAAAATCACTCTTTCCACCCTAATACCATGGGAAACACTTCAGTCTTTGATTCACACCGCCCAGACACAATTAAAATTATCACCCTTCCCACTCAACCACACTAATTACCCCCAATTTCTAGAATACACCTGGACTGTACATGGACCACGCCCTTACACATACCTCATAATTATACCATTTTTCGATGTCCTCACTTACGACGTATATAAATTTCACCCTTTCCCAACACCCTACCAAAACAACTCTAATGTCTATCGATTATATTTACCCACCGTACCACCTTACCTTTTCCTCACCAATGATCTGTCAGCCTATTCTATGATGTCAGATAGCGACGTCCGGCATTGCCCATTCCCGCAACCAAATAACAACTCGTTTACGCTCCACTCAAACCAGTTATTCTTCCAACTACTAGGTCTTATTTTATCGACTTAATTCGTGACCGGCATGCCCCGGTATGTTCATTTAAAAAATTTAATTCCCCTAAAACCGTCCAACTACGAATTGGACCAGACATCTGGGTTTCTCTCGCGAACAGGACTGCCGCTACTCTCGAGTGTCCGTCAAATTATTCCCTCATCACAATCCCTATGGTTATTCGGCTACCAATTGGTTGCTCCTTGCGTTCAAAAACCCTCCAAATATACAACCCGTACAAGGTTACCATTAATAACTCATACCCCTTCCCGTACAAGGTTACCATTAATAACTCATACCCCTTCCCGTCGCAAATTAAATTTAAACCCGTCATAGAGATCTTAAATCTCTCCATAAAACCTGTAACCATCCTACCCGAGCTACATGCACCTGAATGGAATGATCAATTGAGTCGGTTTAAAATTTCGGATGATAACCAAAACAACCTCTTACAAATATTACAACCTGTTACAATTTTATCAACATTCGCCGTTAGCATCATAATTGTATGTTATTATCCTCGGTAAATTTGTGGTGAAAAGATCGTTTTGGGAACAAAGAAAAACAAGAGACACCGAACGACATGAAACTATTTATGCACGACCAAAAGTGCGTACCCAGACCACGTGAACTAGACTTAACCACCCGACTTATGTTGTGTATATAAATCTGTATTATAAAGCCCATAGTTATCTTCTAGTTAGCATTAGTTAGGATGTTACATTATTATATTAATATCATTCTAGATGAGAGAGCCCTGTAAAAATGAACCATAAAAAATTCCCATATTCCTAAACTATCATATTCTTCATGTAATTCTTGTATTCATTTATATAGTTCTTGTATCCATTTTAAAATTCATGTGTTTATATGGTTCATGTATTTATATAATCCTGTATATTCTTATATATTTAACTTTTTATAATGCCTATATTCATATGTATGTACGTGTGTGTATTCATTTTCACATAAGGACCAAAATCGCCCAACGCGAGTTTGGATAAAATTTTTGATTTGCTTTCTACTTTGCCAAATAATTGGTGACCTATTCTTTTTTAAAATCTCATAATCATTTTTTAAAATTTCGCTTAATAAGGAATCCTGCTTAAGCTTTGCAATGTTCATATTTTGTATACATTCTCTTTTGTTATAAAAGATGAGATCATGTGTTGCCTAAGCATTTAAATTGTACATCTTAAACCTTAAAATTTTACTCATATGCATATTTTAGTGTAAAGATGCATAGTCCGATTTCCACTTCTAGTTAACTTGGCAGATCATGATAACATCAGATCTGAAAAGTCGCGGTTTAAGATAAAAATATGGTTTCATCTTCAAATATTTTGTTTACTCGTTCAAGCCTTACCACAGCTAAAAAATTTACTTTATTTTCGAATATTGTGCAAAAATAATGCAGCCTTTTTAGTATTTAATAATAATGATGTTAGCAGTTTTGGGGTATATAAACCCCAGTAAAAATCTTCCATTGTCATTCAGAAGCTAATTCAGAGGCTGAGCACTACCTGTACATTTTAGCAGTAAATTACAGTAAAAGATAGTCTTTATCTTATCCTTCGAGCCTTGCTCTCTTCAGAAGAACTTAGTCATTAAACTTTCCGGATACGCTATAAGAAGAGTCCGGAATCTTCAGAATTTTTAGTAAGTCTACCAGAGTCCTCCGAGCCACTATAGAAGAACTCGGAGAGTAATATAGAAGAAAACTACTGCAAGTCACAAATCCGTTGCTGCCACCTAACTAGAACCCCCGTCGACTTCGAACCAACCCAGGCCATAGACGGAGGGGTTAACATATATATCCAACTTAATTTAGTTACAGAATTAGCATCCAATACATTTTAAATAACCTACAGAACATAATCCTCATCCTTAAACGTTACACAAACTAATATTATTGGGGTACATTTTATAATTTTACACAATGGGTAGCCTTTAAGCTATACTGTGCATATTGTTACAATAATTAATTGAAGAAGTTACGATTATATATATACGCATAAACTTCACACAATATACCGAGTGCCTACAAACGGGAACCGGGTTTTTTTATCTGGATGCATACCAGTTTATCATTCCGTTCGGTGTCACACAAGTCGAATAATTTTTTAAAATTTGTAAATTCATTCCTGCGGGCCATATGCATGCGAAAGAGCAAACTGTACATGCCACATACGTTGCTGAGGCAGCTCTGGAATCGGTAAGGATTCCAAACTATTTGGGGAATTTGCAATTGATCGAGAAATTTTACAATAATAGCATCATTTCAAGGATGTCCACCCAGTGAATTAAAATAGTACATTCGTTCCCTATTTTTAAAATAAACGGCTATCCAATGAATCCCTTCTCCGCCACTAACATCATTATTTAGAATAAGTGCGCCGCAGTGTCTCGTAGTTGGAAGTTTCAGCGTTTCATTCTTCGCAAACACGCCGATAAATTTGGAGCGTGTGAATCGGTCACTATTCATAACTCTCTGGAGGGTATTCGTATCAATTTTTAAAAGTCTGTGACTACACCTCTAAACCTGTCAATTTCTATTAGGGCTTGCGATTTGAGTTAAATTAGTACACTAATAGGCGCGTCCAGCGGCTTGGCGAATTCCAATCTGACTGATATGTTCCCACTCTGCTGTGGACCTATGTGCGCATTTATACTCCCAGATAAGTCGTGGGAGATATCAAAGGGGTAAAGGTTCACCCTCTCAACTAATTCCTTCTCTGTTACACCGATTCCTAATTCGCTGCAAGAACGGCAATATGTGCAAGATTGCTATAAGCTCTCGAGCAAAGCGAGAACTCATCATCTGTAGAATAATTCGTTTCCAATGTTCTACATAAGGCCAACCCATTGATTTACAGGGTTATATTTTTAAGGCCGAAATTTTCGAAATTAAATGCGGTCTTTTTATATTTTCCATTCACAGAAGCGTGTTCCTGCATTCCAATTAATAACCTTTTAGGTAGAGCTCCAAGAACAACATTTTCTATCCGCTTCGATGTTAGCCTGAGGGCACCGTATACAGTTTTAGTTGGACTCTATTAATTGAGTATTTTCCTGTGGTATGTAGTAAATCTTTTTCAATTTCTATTTCTTTGGCTGAGCTTAATTTCACTCGATGCACGCGGAGATATGTCTCCATAATATGAACCACCACAGGCTTCGAGCTATCTTCTTGGTCAGGCCCCAGATTTAAACAAATCTCAGTGCTCGAGAATGAGCTTTAGTCTCATATCGACCGCATTCACAAGCAGCTTCTCCTGGAATGTGAAATCTGTGTTAGGCGCCGAAGCATTCGTATATCTTCTTTTTAGAATTTTTAAATTTGGCCTTTATTCTACTTTCATCTTCAGATTGATAATAACCTTTGGCAGTTAAAAAAGTATCCTTCGCTTCTTTTGAAAAGTTGAGGACATTTTCCAGATAGGCTCCTAGGTCATAGTAGCCAGACACTACCGAGACGTTGATCTCATTTAAATACACGTCACAATGACTGAATGTGGAGTGTAGAAAGTTTGTTTCTGGGTATACAGGGTAATCCCTTTCGCATTCCGTTCCTTCTGAATATGTTATTCGTAGTTTAGCGTACATGTGCTTAAAAAATGTAAGGGCCTGAGGTGGGGATTACGAACTCTATAGGAGCACTCGGGAAGCTAATGGTGTTTAAGGAATTAACTGTAATAAAGTCACCGTGCCCTATAGATACTTGTGTTGGGGCATGTCAAATAGGGCCAGCTCCGATTTACAACATTGTAAACAACACAGATGGATGAAAAGTGCCATGGCGCGTAAAAATAGTAACACCTCTCTCGACAAGTAGTAAACAGTCTAAGATTCATGAGAGCAACGTCCTTAGCTTACATCAGTTTAAAAAGTGGTTATGGGAAACTATACACGCTTACAACATGGTATCGTATGTGGTACCTTTATTTCATAATTAAATATAAATTATTAATTAATTGAATTAAATATCTACAAAATTGCCACGGGATTGGCGATATAGCCTATTGGGAATGAAATTAATTGCCATACATACATAGAACACAATATGGAGGCATTGGGCCAACCCAACCACAAGAAAAATTTATTATTTCGTGTGGAAAATTTTCCACTGCTGACTCATGAAAATTACATTAAGAGAAGAGTCAACGAACTTTGAAGAATCAGCAGATTCCTAACGATTATATGAGCAGCTCGCTCAGACCTTGCTTATGTTACAGCGATGCTTTAAGCAAGGAAGATGTACTTTATCTTCCTACAATTTCTGAGTGAAATCTTCATAATATAAAACCTAATAACTATGAAAAGGATAGGCCTTTTCCTTTAGGTATTTAAGTGTAGTGCCTGCTTATATTAATTACATCAAAGCAACTCGTTGTGTAACTCCATTGTACCGCGGCCCTACATCGAAAAACATCGTCGCGTCCTACGAACAGAAGCGAGGCTCAACGAAATAATAAGGTAAGGCAATTTCTTTCTTTACCATTAGGCAGCGCAAATACCGAAGGCAATTAAACATAAAGGTCCTTTGAAGACCTACACATACATAACTCTCTAACGAAAAAACGTAGAGTTTTGTCATTAACTCTCTATACAATAACTACATGATAATTTCCAATCGGCGAAGGTTGAAGCCAATTTCAACCATAAACCCCTATATTTTTTTCACTTGGTGGCCCGTGTAACTGGGGAACCGATCCCTTTACATTTACACTAACACAAACTTTACCTTTACACTAACCGTAAACAAAGCCTTGTTCATTTAACAGGCTTAACTCATTTTAAATCCTATAAAAATAGGCCAATTTCAACATAAGCCTATTTAGTAGGCCCACAACATTAAGCCTATTTAATAGGTCTTACTCTTTAAGTCAAAACAAAGCCTTGTTCATTTAACAGGCTTACCTCATTTTAGGTCCTATAACAAATAGGCCAATTTCAACATAAGCCTATTTAGTAGATCCACAACATAAGCCTATTTCGTAGGCCCACTTTACTTGACCTTAAATAATAGGCCTCATATACTCATACACCAAAGGCCTACTAAACACTACAATTTGCAATTTAAATATACAAGAAGCCTACCTCAGAAAGTAGGCCCTACTCATTACACTCAAGGCCTATCATAACTAAAAACACTAAATTTATAATTCAACCTGTGGTGTAGGTTATAAAATTTATTTCAGCAATTTAACTTACTCAAAAGACCCTGTAACATCAAAAAATTCAACTCAGAACTTTAACATCACAAAGACCTAAAGCAATTGCACGAATTCAAACCTACACCCACCTAACACACACATTCTAAGTCCCATTTGACATATAGGCGCAACCTATTCTAAGTCCTATTTGACATATAGGCATAAAACAGACAAGGCTTGATATAAGGGTCTCAAATGCAACATTTGAGGGTCTTTGCTCAGCCAGATTGGTTAACCTAACACAAAACTCAAAAATAAAACCCGACAACAAAATATACATTTACACACATACAGACATACAGCATACAAATATATACGTACAACTCCAAGCATCCAATTCTTCTTTTAAAGAAGAATCACTCAACATATTTCATCAACAGACACATGCATTCCTTGCAAACAGATTGGATTCCTTCAAAACCCCAACCCTTCCAGACCTACCCGTAGGGCACATAACATTTACTCAATCATAACTACGGGTATTGACTTCACTGGAGTAGTGAATCCAAGTTTTGAAGACCAACTGGTTTCAGAGGAATGCAAAAAAAAATATATATATATATACACACACTGTACTCTTTCCATGTCACAAACACAACAACCTGTCTGAACATAACCAAGGATCGGAGAGTAAAGGCTTTTATTGCTGCGCTCTGATTCTGTGCACATAATTTTGTGCCAAAAATTATATGGTTAGACAGTGGCACATACAAACCCAAACTACTCTAAAGGGTTTTATGGCCTACCTTTTGCCATAGCCCAAACTACTATTTCAAGGGCTTATGGCCTACCTTGGCCATAGCCCAAATTATTCAACAAGGGGCTGATGGCCTACCTTGGCCATAGCCCAAACTATTCAACAAGGGTATTATGGCCTACCTTGGCCATAGCCCAAACTATTCGACAAGGGGCTGATGGCCTCCCTTGGCCAGAGACGAAACTATTACAAGGGTCTTGTGGCCTCCCTTGGCCAGAGACGAAACTATTACAAGGGTCTTGTGGCCTCCCTTGGCCAGAGACGAAACTACAAAAAGGGTTTTGTGACCTCCCTTGACCAGAGACCAAACTACAAAAAGGATCTTTTGGCCTCCTTGGCCAGAGACCAACTACAACAAGGGTCTTACGGCCTCCTTGGCCATGGTCCAAACAAGGGTTTTATGGCCTCCTTTGGCCATGGGCCAAGCAACAACGGTCTTATGGCCTTCCTTGACCATGGGCCAAACAACAAGGGTCTTATGGCCTTCCTTGGCCATGGGCCAAACAACAACGGTCTTATGGCCTCCCTTGGCCATGGGCCAAACAACAACGGTCTTATGGCCTCCCTTGGCCAGAAACCAAACAACACAAAAACAGTACAGGATTCAAAGCCCCAAGCCTTCCAGATCTACCAGTGGAGGAGTAACATTTACTCACTAAAACTATGGGTATTGACTACTCTGAAGTAGTAGGAGGTTTGAATACAGTACAAACTCTTTTAACCAAACAATACAACATGGAAGTACAGTACATTTCAATTAACTCACCAACGTAGACGTCACTTTAAAACATAAATCGTTAACAAAACAAAACATGACAAAACTCCAAAACAACATTAGTAAACCAGCATTTAAAAACTGGTGACATAAAATTTACACAAATAATGAGCAAAGTTAAAATGCTTAATAACTTTACTTTAATTCCATAAATTTCCTATACCTAAGGGGTCAAACTGATTGACATAACTTTAACTAAACTTGAGAAGTTGGCCTCTTGAACTTTTATATTTAAATAGGTCTCGAGTAACCTTTCTCTTTTTGAAATTCCAACTTCATTCCTTTTAACCCATTTCACATGGTTTAAAACACACTGTTTGTCAGAAATTTTAATCTATAACATAACAAAATTGCCTCGGGATTGGCGACATAGCCGATTGGGAATGAAAATAATTGCCATACATACATAGAACACAATATGGAGGCATTGGGCCCACCCAACCACAAGAAAAATTTATTATTTCGTGTTGAAAATTTTCCACTGCTGACTCATGAAAATTACATCAAGAGAAGAGTCAACGAACTTTGAAGAATCAGCAGTTTCCTAACGATTATATGAGCAGCTCGCTCGGAGCCTCCTTATGTTACAGCGATGCTTTAAGCAAGGAAGATGTACTTTATCTTCCTACAAGTTCTGAGTGAAATCTTCATAATATAAAACCTAATAACTATGAAAAGGATAGGCCTTTTCCTTCAGGTATTTAAGTGTAGTGACTGCTTATATTAATTACATCAAAGCAACTCGTTGTGTAACTCCATTGTATCGCGGCCCTACATCGAAAAACATCGTCGCGTCCTACGAACAGAATCGAGGCTCAACGAAATAATAAGGTAAGGCAATTTCTTTCTTTACCATTAGGCAGCGCAAATACCGAAGGCAAATAAACATAGAGGTCTTTTGAAGACCTACATATACATAACTCTCTAACGAAAAAGCGTAGGGCTTTTGTCGTTAGCGCTCCACTATAATCTGCTGGAAATTTCCAACGGATGAGGGTAACAGGCAATCAACCCATAGCCCCCATAGTTTTTTCATAGTGGTCAACCATAAGTTTCATGAGCTTAGAGCTCTTCTTTTTTGATGTCCTTTTACGTTCAACACCACATGCTGGTAACCCCTTCTTCTTCCGTACAGGACTCTTCTTCTGCTTTTCGCCACCACGCATTTTTCTCTTTGCATCTTTGATGATTTCGTCCCATGTACCCTTTAAGTGCTTATTTAGAGCTTCTTTAGGCTTAGCCCCAGACATTTTGTCTTCAACCGTGTTAAGACCTGATTGTAACTCTTTCCTGCCGAGATATCTGGCACCACTCTTCAGCAAGGGGACAGCCGTTCGAAGTAGGTTGAAAAATGGGTCCAATCCCACTCCCGCGCTGGTATATCACCCCTCGATAGAGTGTGAAAGGCCTTTGGGTCATTCTATCACAGTGCGACGAAAGTGAAGCTTCACTTTTAGGCTCCCGTCACCGAATGGAAAAATTTTCCCCTCATTCGTTCGTATATATATTGAGATACTGGTTAGTTGGTTAGTTGCGACAGTGACATAATGAGGCTTGTCGTATGTGATGCTTAAGCTCCTTTCTCTATGATTGGGGATGTGGGCGATGCGCAGCAGGCGCGCCTGGGTATCCCAAACAAACTGATGTTCCACGATATTGCTATAAATATAGCACATGTCAGGGGGAGGGTAGCCATCGTTCAATTTCTCCAATTTCAGCTGATACATTAAGCTGAACAAGTCATGTTGTTATTCGTGAAAAGTATCTCTTTGCCCTCGATTATAATTTTGAACAGCCCTTTGTCTTTAATAATTCTGTTAGCCTTTGATTTTAGAGTGAAAGTATGTACCAGGGTATCTTTGTTTACGATTTCGTATACTAAATCATCCGTAAGGTTTGATCTTTTCAAACTACCATTTAAGTCTCTCAAAACATCTTCGGCTGCGCCATAATGACCTGGTCCTAGTGTTACTACTGTAGTGTAGTACTGCGCCTCCCTACTCCGGGCGGCGCGCATGGTTTCGTCCGAGTTACCCCGCCCTTTCCACACTCATCACGGTTTCTAAGAACCGTAAAAACGGATTCTTTATTATCAATACTTAAAAATTTGGTAGCCAAATGTAATTCGCATATTCCTACCTCATATGATTCACGGCCCAATTCAATGGGCCCGTGGAGTTTTGTTACAAAGTTGGTGTTGCCAGGATGTACAGGCAGAGAAGAAGAGGATGGGAGTGTGACGTAGAGATGGTTAGGCGCCATGTTGTAAACTCTTTAAGCTTCATTATTGCATCAGCTTTTATATAGGTGTTGAAGCTTTCTGGGTACCCTAGCCATTTCACCAGGTACATTTTTCTCTTTCCTGAACCTTTACTGCCTAAATTTTTTTAAATATTTTTCCTAAATTAAATGTCAATTTCTGCAGCTCCTCGCCGTAAAACCCCGCTGCAATTTTTTCCCCATTCAAATCTACAACGTAATACAGCATTATATTGTCTTTAGGTTTCATAGCCCTCACTTTAAAAATCTCATGTCCCGAACCTTGCTCAAATCCTTTCGCGAATTTATTACCCAAACGAGACAGCCTTACATAACAATTGATTTTGAAACGCGCAGATCGTGTTGACACTCTGCGATTATCTTTTCTCACCTCACGTTCTGCATGTGTACCTCTTTCTAAAATCTCGTTAGGTGTTGTTCCAATCTCAGGGTGGTGTGTACGGTTGTAGGATGAGACCAGCGAGTACAGAATGTCTATCTATCTGGATGTGTTTTTATGTGTGAGATAGCGATGCATGCGTTCCTTTATGGTGCGCCGAACTCTTTCAACTAAAGATGCCTTATGTATAGAATTTCTAGTGTAATAACTGATATTAAGCTCTGTCAACATGCGTCCACTCAGTAAGGAGTCTGGCTGAAGAATGAAAAGCTCGGCCTATAAATTCTTTCCCCATATCCATACAAAAATAGCCAGGAATCCTGTTTTCTTTCAACATCACCGTTTTGGTGACCTTAGCAACTGTTTCAGGCAATTTATTTTTCAGGGGAATTAGCCACATATGTCTAGAGAATACATCTATTATGAATAGGATCTACATATCTACAGAAGCTAAGGCTAACAAAGACCCTAAGATCCACTCTAACGTTAGTCCGAGAGAAAGAAGAGAGTAGGGAGTTAAAAGAAGAGAAAAAGAGGTTAAATAAGAAGCAAAATCTATCAGTCGTGAGTTAGCATTCATTCAGAAAAAGAGAGAGAAAGACTCACCATCATCATCCGCCGGCCACTGCCAACAAGTCGGAAAAATAGTCGAAGAAAATATGAAAGGGGTGAAAGATGAAAAGTCATATCATGCAAACTACGACATGCAAGTAAAGGGAGCATAAGAAAAAAAAAAAGTAGGAAGAGTATAACAAAAAGTGGGTTAGTTTACGCTACGAGCTACATCTAAGTTCGTGTTACTTTAATTTTTTTTTTAATAATTTATTGCTGGCATTTCACACGCTGGCATGTCACAAGCTTGCATTAATCGTCAACAGACTCATCCTCGACCATTACCCCCAGAGCTCCTGTTGCTAATTGTTTTATTATTTTAAACAACGTTAATATTTTTAAAATGCCTCTCTAAATGGTTTTTAAACGCTGGTAGAATTCACGACGGAGGCGGAAGGATTATTCCATTTATCAATTACTTTAAACGTAAAAACGTTTTTAAGAGATGTTAGTAATGAAACGTCTGCCACGCAACTTAAATCCGTTATTACGAGTGCTGCTATTGTCGAAAGTGAACAGTTTGTCAAAATTTACGTTAGTGATTTTATTAACGATTTTGAAAACTTCAATAAGCTCCCCCTTTAATCTCCTAGTTTCGAGTGAATGCAATTCTAACTTTTTAATCCTATCTTCGTAAGACTTGTAGCGTAATGACGGAATTAGTTTCGTGGCGCGACACTGAACCCTTTCCAATCTATCAATATCCTCACGCAAATAAGGGCACCAAAATTGAACGGCATATTCTAAATTAGGCCTGACTAGGGACTTGTAAAGGGGCAATATAATATTCTTCGATTTAAATTCGAAAATATGTGATATGAAGCCTAACAGCCTATTAGCTTTTGCGTAAGACTCCAGGCGCTGGTTCCTAACTTTTAAAACTTAGATACGCGTACGCCTAAATCTACTTCCTCGTCAATGCTCGCTAACTGTCTATCATCCATCGTGTACGTGTAATTGTTGTTACGAGAACCTGTATGCAAAACTTTACATTTGTCTACGTTAAATTGCATCTGCCACTTATTCGTCCACTCTATAATCCTATTTACATCGTCTTGGAGCCTATTTCTATCGTCCGCGTTAAGAACTTTACGGCCTATTTTAGTATCGTCCGCGAATTTTGACACGTTACTGGTCAAGCCTACATCTATGTCTTTAATGTAGATTACGAATAGCAATGGGCCTAACACTGAACCATGAGGGACACCGCTACCTACATCCAACCAACCCGATTCACTACCGTTAACATCGACCCTCTGTTTCCTAGCACGAAGCCATTCCTCTAACCAGATAGCTACCTGACCGCGTATACCGTGCGCTTTAACCTTCGCAATTAATTTTCTATGCAGAACTGTATCGAACGCTTTTGTAAAGTCTAAATAAATAACGTCAGCCGCTCTATGCCTATCGTATTCGCGCACTATTTCGTTATAAAATTCTAACAAATTAGTTAAACAAGATCTATGGCGTCGAAACCCATGCTGACTACTATTAATCAAATCGCGACTTTCTAAGTGTTCGATGATACGATCCATAACTATGGATTCCAAAAGTTTACCGACAATTGACGTTAAGCTAATGGACCTATAATTGCTAGCTACTGTGCGGTCGCCTTTTTTAAAAATGTGCGTAACGTTAGCTAATTTTAAGTCTTCAGGAATAATCCCCGCTATCAGTGACTGATTAAAAATCTTTGTTAAGGGGCCTACGATAACGTCTTTCAAATCTTTTAAATAAATGTCTAGGATAAATCGCGTCAGTGCCTGGAGCCTTGCTAACCTTTAGCTTATCGATATAATACGCAATCTCACCCTCGTAAACAGTTATTTCATTCAAAATAGTCTCGCTGCTAAATGGAACGATATTGTCCAAATCGGGGACATTACAGTATTTACGTCTTCTACGGTAAAAACTGTCGCAAAAAGTTATTAAAAATACCCGCCATCACCTGAGCGTTGGAAGCCAAAGCACCGTTAGAGTCCACTAGAGGGCCTATTTTATCTTTTATCGGCTTACGATTATTGACGTATTCAAAAACACTTTTTTGTATTGTGTTTACTATCCGCAGCTATAAGTATCTCTAAATTACGCTTAGCATTCCTAACTGATCTTTTAACCTGACGTCTAAGCTCGATATATCTATTAAAGTTAGCTACCGTGCCATTGCGCTTATTAAATCTATACGCTCTGATACGCTCGTTTATGAACTCGCCTATTTCTCTAGTCCACTACTTGGTCGTAGCATGATTTCTAGCGCGCTTGGGCCTACGAGGAGTAAACTCCCTTTCGATATTCAAAAAACTTTCTTTAAACGCCTCCCAATTAAAATTTGCGTCATTGCCCATAAATAAGTCACCCCAGTCCAGCACTCTCATCCTGTCCGCAAAACTATCAAAATTAGCCCAACGAAAATCAGGGACTTCTATTACGTTACTATCCTTACTATTTTCTATCAATAGCTTAAACCTAATAATTTGGTGATCACTAACATCCCAAACTCTCACCTGCTTCTAAACTTCGACTATATTTTCGTCGTTCGTCATCACCACGTCTAAATTATTGTCACCGCGCGTTGGTTCGGTAATCATCTGTCGTAAAAAAATATCTTCCATGAACTCAATCAGTCTTAATCCCTCATCATTCGCAGTAAAAGTCTCGTAATTAACGTTAGGGCAGTTAAAGTCTCCGACAACTATACTCTCCAGATTATAAATAAAGTGTGTAAAATCTAGTATCGGTATCGAGGGGTTGAACGGGAGGTCTATAAACAACAAAATTATAGCTAATATGTACTACGCGCCCTAACTTCAACGCATATTGCATTAATTGCTGCCGGAAAATCTGTCTTAACCTCGATAGCCCTAAGGGAATTACGAATGTACAACAAAACGCCGTCACCAATCCTATGTAACCTATCATTAGTAAAAAGTTTAAAACCCTCTATATCAAGTTCCCCCAACAAGTTCCTAGTCACGGTATTTAACCACGTTGCAGTGATAGCAACCATATCGTAGTTGCCTGGAATAAATTATCGCCTTAAATTCGTTCAATTTATTTATAATACTACGCGCGTTACAATAAAAGACGTTTAAGTTATTTTTTACCACGGATCGGCTTTTAAAATTATTTTACACGTCGGGCCAGCGTTTCCCGGACCCACAACGTTTAGAGAAGGCTTCGACCTACACATCTTTCGAACGTTCTCATCGATTAACCTACATAGCCTAGCATTCCCTATTTCATTAAAATGCACCCCCATCTTTTAGAAAAAGTCTAGGATCACTGAATTCTGCCCACAGCTTTACAAAGGGTACATTTTCCCGAGCACAAAATTAATCTCTCCTAGTTTAGTATTCAAAAATATTGTTTTTGACGTAATCCTAAGACCCAAACCGTGCCTAGGGGTAATACCTAGAACTAAAGATCTATCTGACCTTGCCTTCAGGCACCTAATTAACCCCCTATATCTCTCCAAAAGGTCAGGCACTCCTGTATCGGGCCTATACGAGTCGTTGCCCCCTACCATCGTCACCAACATCTAATGACGGGAGGCATCATCAATCCTATCTACTTCGTCTCTAATTCTGTCAACCCTTGCCCCTGGTAGACAGACCCTCCTCCGCTTGGTTGGATTCCGTTCAACGAACTCCTTATCCATACGGCGCACTAAAGAGTCCCCAATTAAAATAGTTTCCCCCTCGTTCACTTCCCTATCCAACTGAGCGAAAGGGTTCGAAACCTCGACAGGGGAGGATTCCTATCACCTAGCGTACGTGGCCTTGCTCCACCCTTAACTTCTCTAAATCCCTCCCCGTCTACTAATCTCGGACCAACCTTAACCCCTTCCTCATCTCTGTCTAACCTTCCCGATAAGCTACCTATACTAGAAACTATGTTCCTCACCTCACCCTTCAAATTACTAACACCTTCAACGTTAGTATAGGTTCGGCCATCGTCAACTGTAACCCTACCCCTGCCCTCATCAATTGTTGTAAGTCTTTCCGTCACCTCGCGTACACTACGTTTTATATCAACTATCTCTTCCATTAAATTACAAAAGAAACAAACCGATCTCTCGGTAATCGCCATAGGACCGCCGTTGTAAAATCCGTATACCATCGATTAACCTCACACCTAGCACACGACGCTTTTTGCGACGGAATCGCGCAAGTTAAAGTAGTTAACGTTTATAACCGTCACAAGTTTAAATTAAATTAAGCCGACACGCTATGAAAACTTCTAAATCGTTAAAAACCACTAATTATCAGTTACTTAACTATAACAATGTGAATATAAACGCAAGTATATAAAATTCAGAACTTTCCAAAAGTAAATTTATTGGCAATATCCCAAAGTAGAAACAATATCAGAGAGCCCAGGGAATGCGTCCGCTCAGTAAGGAGTCTGGCTGACGAATGAAAAGCTCGGCCTGAAAATTCTTTCCCCATGTCCATACAAAAATAGCCAGGAATCCTGTTTTTTTTTTCAATATCAGCGTTTTGGTGACTTTAGCAACTGTTTCAGGCGATTTATTTTTCAGGGGAATTAGCCACAAATATCTAGAGAATACATCCATTATAAATAGGATGTAGCGGTAGGCGCCATTATACTCCGAATATCTCTGCATGTCTGTTAAATCGGCCTGCCAAATATACTCAATCGAGGCAGCTGTTGCCTTGGCTGTTTTAAAACCTCCCAACATCTTTTTTCCTTAATCCTTCTCTATAAACGCCTCTGTACCGTCTATTAACGCTGCCGTAGGAGGCTGGGCTAGAAATGTCATAATGACGTTTTCTTAATATGTTAGCCATTTGCGTATTTTAAAGGCGTGCGGGCATACGAGGCTTGTCCCAAGTCTTTTAACCTGTTCAGATTACCTATCAGTATTTTTGGGGCAGTTATTTGCTGTAGTCTTCCTTTAATATGCTTCTATCCTGCTGGTGAGGGCCTATCCCACTTTCTCACCAAGTCATGGGCGATGACAACGAAGTTCAAACCCTGTACCTTTGTTCCTTCAACAACAACCTCAACTGTATCGGCCCACTGTATAATGGGATCCTCACTCAATAGATTATAAAGAATTCATTATATTATTATATTAAACTAGTCAGTAAAGGCCCCAAAACTGAAAATAAGATGGGTAGGAATGAACGGCCTCTTTGTACAATAATTCGCTTTTTCTTCCCCACAGTTTGATTTATACGAGCAAGTGCGCGTATTATGTTCTTGTAATGACGTAGGCGAGCCTTCTGAGGGGGTTTAATTGGTACATTACATTTTATAACGTTCAGACAGATTTCACAGATGCATTTTAAAAAGTCCAAGTCGATGTTTTTAAGAAACATCTGTTGCAGTGCCCGTCGCAATCGGTGATAGATTTGTATTAATTCACGATATTTCTTTAACCTCTTCGTCATTTTGGGATATACACCACCCCATCACCATCCCAGACCTTACTAGAAATCGGTACGCAGTCAGGGTCGACCCGCGAACCATGTATAGCAACGGTGCTGAACACGGACTGCGGCGCGTAGTTGAACGTATTGTGGAGTTAGCCCTTCAGAACAGCGAGGGGGCGTGAATTCAGAACGCGACTGTCCTTCGGGTTCGGGTCAGATGACGGAGATGGAGATGATTTTTTGGTAGTAATACCCTATTGGCGCTTGGCTGCTGTAGATATAGATTACATTTTGGGTCGTATATTGCAAGCCTCTCAAAGTAGCATCGCCTTCAATATGAACAACTTCAAGTTAGCTGTTGACCACGTATTCTGTGTTGTGCGACATACGGCCACACCTTATACTCTTAACTTCAATTCTCAGGCTATTTAGAGACGGCTTATAAACACCGAGCGTGGTTGCGGCTTTATAGCTGCAGTCTTAGCTCATATGTTCAATGTACTAAATGCATGGGCCAAAAAAAATTGGTTGCCTACGGTTGTGCAGCATGCCCGTAAACTGGCAGCAGATTGCAAGATCGAGTTTGACTGTAATATGGGTCCTGAAGAGCTAAGAAGGGTTGGGCAGGAAATGAATGTTCGTATAGTTGTATTTGGAATGGATGATCGTCGTAGGACTGTGTATGTTTTTAAAAGCACTGTGAGAGACCCTACAAGACCCCTACGTATTTTAGAGTTGTCAGGGACAACGTATCTCCCCATTCACAATATAAGGGACCTTTACGCGAGTTTTGATAAAAGTCGAAAATATGGAAGGCATCATGATTTGTGTAAGGGATGTCTCGAGTTTGCGGATGATACAGTGAAGCATTGTAAGGATTGCCACATGGTATGTGAGCAGTGCAAAAGCTCTAAATGTGAAAGTTATGTAGTTGAAGCTGAGAAGAGGGACTGTAATGTGTGTAGACGCACATTTTCCAATACTAACTGTTTTGAGCTTCGTAAATCAATTGGCACGTGCAGGAAAATGAAATCTGCGAATGTGGTATGTTTCATATGATGGATAATTGGGGCATAAATGTAATGAAATTCACTGTTCTACATGCCACGAGAAATATAATGCAGATGGTATAAAGTATGTATGTTATATGAAAGATGCTAAGCCTAAAAATAAACCTTGTGTAATTGTATACTACGACATGGAGACATATACGGATGCTGAAACCAAAGAGGTTATCCTACATCTACTTTAAGCCAGACTATCTGTGACGAGTGCATGGAAGTCGAGAGTGATGAGTGTCGCAAATGTGGTAAACGAACAAACGTTTTTAAAACGACTGCACACAACAACCCCGTGAAACTCTTTGTATCCTATATTGTCAAGTTAGCGAACAAGTTAAAGAAAATGACGGTATATTCTTGCCCATAACGGCACAAAATTTGACACGCAATTCCTTTATAAGGAACTGCTTGAACACGAATCATCGGAGATATTTACAGGCCATCCCTTGAAAAGAGGAAATAAACTTATACAGATGCAAATAAGAGGCAATGTTCAGTTTAAAGACACTTTATTATTCACACCTTGTAAATTAGCCAAGCTACCCAAGCTGATGGGCGTAGCCGCCGAAGTTTCAAAAGGTATTTCCTTACACTTTTCTCACTAGCGACACTTTAAATTATGTAGGCCTACCACCCCACAAACATTACTTTAACTATGCCAACATGAGTGATAGTGAGCGTGAAGTTTTAACCGCTACTACAACAGTTTTAATGAAGATATTCCTTACAATATAGCGGATGAATGTGAGCGTTATTGCGTGAATAATGTGCGCGTACTTAGAGTATGTTTCCAGGCCTTTAGAAGGATGTACATAGACCGGTTCAACTGCGACCCGCTCCAAGTTGCAACCACGATCGCTTCATTATGCTTTACGGTGTTCAAGAACAACTTCATGCCTAAAGACACACGAGCCGTCATTCACAGAAACAACCCACGCAGTTATCCGTACCCCGTAGGAGCACCTGAAAAGCTGGTGGGCTCCTCCCTGCCTACCATTGAAGAGTTCTCAGCTAATTTGAACGAGAACTATTTTGGCCTTTCTTTCCTAGATGTGCTTCCCCCTCGCGACTTATGGATGCCAGTCTTGCCTGTCGTCATAGACCACAAACTCAAATTTCCCTTGTGCGTGAAGTGCGCAGAGGAGAACAATGGGGCCTGTAATCACACAACCAACCGGCAGAAGAATGGAGGCGTATATACAAGTCCTCAGCTGTCCCTAGCCGTTCGCCACGGTTACAGAATATTGAAGATACATGAGGTGTGAAGGTTTCAGAAGCTCCCCAACCTTTTCCCACCATATATAAACACGTTTTTAAAGGATAAGGTAGAAGCATCACGGTATCCGCGAGGAGTTGACACCAAAAATGAAAAATCGGCGTATATTCAGCGCTACCGTAATCGTGAAGGGATACAACTTGAACGGGCCCAAATTGTAAAGAATCCAGGCAAGTGCTTTAATGCAAAGTTGTGCCTAAATAGTCTTTGGGGAAAATTTGCTCAGAATACAGACAAGGGGAACGTCCATCTAGCCCAAAGTTATAACGAGGTGTGGGATTACGTCAACGCTCCCGATAAAGAGGTCATGCAGATCGTGACTGTGGGTAATACGTACATAATAAAGTACAACAGAACCGAATTGGCTACAGATACATCACGAATTACAAACATACCTGTAGCCAGCTTCACAACAGCATACGCTCACATCAAACTTTGGAGTCTACTGCATTCTCTTGAGCGGAGGGTCACAGAGAGGGAAGGTGAATACATGCCACCTATTGGGGAATTCCTCGGAGAGTTGAGTGATAAGATCAAGGATGAGTATAGAGATACTGCCTACGCTGTTTATTTTGTCTCAACACGTCCAAAAACTTACGGTACGGGTGAGGGTGGGGGAAGGAAGTGAGATATATTGTAAAGGCGAAAGGCTTCACGCTTAACCAGGCGAAAAGGCAGATCGTTAACTTTGATTCGCTGAAGGAGCTAGTGAGCTTAGATGAGGGTGACCAACCACCCCAACTGACTCTAGGGACCCAAATTTTCGGGCACAGAAACTGGGGGGCGTGAAGGAGCTTAGGGGGACGAAAGTGTGTCGTAATACATATACGAAACGTTACCAGGTGCCTGGCATCTACGATACTGTTCCCTTTCGATACCACGAGGGGTGAATATTTCTGTCATGTTAGCGTATATTTACTTGTTGACGATATGTTTATTTATTTATTACGTGTATTTCAATATATGCCATGAATTAGAGACTATTTACTCGTTGACGATATGTTTATTTATTTAAAATAAATCATGTTCCATTTAGCGTTTCAGTTTCTCCTTTGTGTGTGTGTGTGTGTGTGTGTGTGTGTGTGTGTGTGTGTGTGTGTGCAGGAAAAAAGTTAAGCACCGGCCACTGTATGGCGCAACCCAATCAAATTCTCACGTAGACGGAAAATAATGATGGCAACCTTTAATATTGCGTGCTCGACATTCATTCGACATCAATTCATTCGGTTGGAAAGAATAAACCCTAGTTTGAAAAGGAGTGTTTATAAACTTGAATTTAATAACGATATTGTGGCAAACGATACCCTCTCTGTACGTGCTTTTGAATTATTCTATCCATGTTTAAAGAGTGATAACTTGCCAACCAATTGTAAGTTGGGTACAAAAATAGTGCTAAACGATCTGAAAGCCCTTTATATTGAATATAGATTTCCACATACTTTGAGTGGCGAAATAATGTAAAATCGTATTTATTGCATAGTACAAAGCAACGAGGGTGTAAGTGTGGACTCGATCACATGCGAGTTTAATATTTTATTTAAGCGCAGCGCAGTAGAACATAAAGAGCGTATATTTTGATATATATATATTATATATAATATATATATATATATATGTATATGTATATATATATATATATATATTATCCATGTATTGGAATTCTTCTGCATTATTATTATTTTTGAAGTTTATATATATCTGTATTTTTGGTTGCGCGTACATATATTAAGCGTGTATATAGATTTCTCCTGTACTGTTATTATTTTTTGTTTATAAATAAGTGTGTAGATGCGCGTACATATATTAAACTTGCATATATATTTCTACTGTACTATTATTATTTATGAAGGTGTGTGTGTGTGTGTGTGTGTATATATATAATAGTGGTGGACCGGATATCCGCATCATTTTTAACATCCGCATCCGCAGATGTTGAAAAACTGACATCCAGTCCACCACTAAATTATATATATATATATATATATATACATATTCCTCGCTTAAAGTGTGTATTTTTTGGTGGATATAGATTTCTTCTACTATTATTATTTTTATTGTATATTTATCTCCAATATATCACCCGAGCTGAATAAGCGTACGCTAAATAATTGATTCTATGTTAAATAATTCGTTTTGCAACTAAATAAACAGAATGATGTAGTTTTGTTTTATTATTCAAAGTATATATAAAGGCTATTATTTGATTTAATTATTCCACGTCAAAATTAATGGCACCACAAATGTTATTAATATATATATATATATATATATATATACACAGTGGTGGGCACCGTTAACCAAAAAGTTAACTTCGATAACGATAATCCGTTAACCCCAATTTTTAACTCCGATAACGATAATCCGATAATTTTACTACAAAGTTAACGGAAGTTAACGATAATCCGTTAACGATAACTATTTCTTTACTAACATTTAAAAAAATCAAGGAAAAAAGCTTTAAAACCCATAGAAAATGTTTATTTATGCAAAATCCAACAATAAATAGGTATTTAACTGTATTTTTATCAAGTTGTGCAACTTTTTTGCTTAATAACTTTTTTTTTATTTTTAATAAAAAATGTACTGATTACATGTTTTGAAACCCTTGCAACCACTAAACCATCAACTAAATTTTAATTTACCAGAGAATTATTATGGCGGGAACTGAAAGGTAAAATTAAATTTTAGGCACATTTATTAAAGACTATGACGCAATTAGTCCAGGCAATTTGTAGTTAGACCTGGGCAAAATTGCTTCAGAAGCTTTCTAAACTGTTTCCAGCTCAGGAACCATTGCCGAATAACATATCCAAAATCCGAGAAAATTGGACTCCGGGAACACCCCCAAAAATGAAATTCAAAATGGCGGACTGGATGTTTCCTACGAAAAAAAAAATATATATAATTTACGCTTTTATTTATAGAGATACATTTGATGCTTTTTCTTTCAGTTGTAATGTTTTAAATAATTCAACAATATACAACACAACCAGTTATTACGCAAATATAATGTTATATAGCTTTTTACAGATTTTTATAATCAATAATACAACAATTATTTTTTTCCCAGTTTCAAGTTATGTTCATTACAGAAGAAGTGATACCTGGTCACAAACATACAGAAATTAATCCTCTTCATCACTATCATCGGATAGATTACCGGTACTTGGGTTGTTATCGCAACCACTGATTTGGCACTCGCCACAAGCGGCTGAACAGGGCATTCCATTACGCTTGCATCCACATCTTGAAGTAGCACATTTCGTCTTGCAGGAGCAGTGGATCATGTTGAGTAGATAATTTGGAGCTGGTGGCTTGTCGCAGGCTGTAGGGTAGTAGGAATTATTCTTTACATACCAACCCCACTGTTCTGCATCGATCTTCTCTTCTGTAGACTTCCAGATTAGTATTTGAAAGTATGTGCGAAAGCTGTGGTACTTTGTGGACGCATCGGTAGGTGGAAAACGTCCGGGTGTAACAAAAGATTTAGCTGTAGCTACCTTTTCAACTAACATTCGATGACGTAGTGCGTTAGTGGATTCAAGTGTTTTGCAGCCATACAACAAAAGCATTGCCTTTCTTCCAGCGGCTTCAATGTCAGAGTGTTGGCAACAATCAGAACAGAATGTATTTGCAACTGAACGGAGTTCAGCCACCTTCATCAGTGTGTCGAATGCTTTGGCTTTACCGATCGAAAAAATTCTGGATGTGCTATCACAGCCCGTGAAAGCATGCACAAACAGGAGATACTTGCAGATGTCATTGCCTAACAATGATTGAATGCTGAGAATATCATACACAGGATTAGGAGATGGTCCCCGTCTTATATCGCTGCGATAGTACAACTTGAAACCACTGTCCTTGGCATGGTACAGAAGGAGAATCAGCAAGTCGGTGTCTTCCCCTATTATTGTTGTAGTTGCATTTTCTGATGAGGAAACTGCTGCACGAACGATGTCCACATCAGCATCCCCATCTGCGTTGTGAACAGTACACCCGTGCTTCTTCAACATCTCACCTACGAGGGAAATAAATGCTTGCTTGTTGTTTTCATTAGCCAAGAAGTGTTCCTTCTGGCCAACAAACTTCATGCTTGGACTGAGATTCACATTTCTGCTTGTCTTGGTGCTGCGTCTTCTGTGGGTCATGTCCTTGATCGTAGGAGAGCTGCTGTAGCCATCAAAAACAATGATTGCTTTTCCATATGTTTTCAGAGTGAAATCGGCATATGAGTTGGCGATGCTGTCATATGTTTCATCTTGACGCCAGGAAACACGATGTAGTAGAGATCCACCATCCAATACGTACTGGTCTGTGCACTGAATTTCTTGAACTTCTTCCATGCGTAAAGTGTCAGTGTATTTGATTATTGCATGAGCTAGCTGAGACTTATCGGGTTTCCTCAAGATACTTCGTGATTCGAACAATGCAGGAGGATATGCACACAGTTCGTAACACATGACATCTTCAAGATTCATGTCTCCGCCAGTGGCAACAGTCATCAACAGTCATCTGAGACAATGCATTCGAAGATTCCACATCCTCAACTGATTGTTTGGCGGTCATAACATCGTCGAGCAGGTCACAAGCTTCCTTATGGAGGTCATGAGGATTTCCATCTTCATTACGAGGAAAACGTCTGCGACTAGTAAGGTACTAAGAGCTGCATCTACTATCATATGACCACGTATCGCTCTTGAAACAGCTTTTCCAGACATCATGTGTTGCACGGCATTTGGTCCGTATATTTCTTGAAGTACTTCAGACAATCCTGAACCATTCATAAGAGTACCGACTGCTCCCAAAAGATTCATCAGAGTGTGAAATGATCCCAGCATTAAAACAATGTCCTGCAGGTCTCTCTGTTCATTGATGATTTGGGAAGCTTTCCAGAACAAAGGCTGATCAAAGGTAATAATGCATGGGACTTTTTGATCGCGTGCTATCTTGCTCAAATATAGTAATGTCGAAAATATGCAGGTCATGTCAGTTGGCGACATATCTATGATGGGAAGGAACGTGATCGACGCCACACCTGGATGTGAGACACTTGATCCACCGTGAATTGCCTGCATTGTTCCGGACCAACTTGGACCTGATCTTTCTGCTGAAGATATCTGCCAGAGAAGACTAAGTCGACTTATGGTGGCAGTGGGTACTGGAAGTTCGCGGAATGAGATGTCCCTCAACATGCTTCTCGCGTGTCTATATTCCCTAATGTCAACGGTTGCAATCTTCTTAATGTCATTGTCACCAACATTACGCCTGTGAATAGAAGGGTGGATCTTGATCTTCGGAGTTATTGCGGCAATCATACCCATTCCATGAAAGGTATTCTTCCCATCCAAAGTGCAGACATCATGATCGACGTTATCTGCTGCTAGAAGGACTGCAGTGTTTTCATCAACAGTAAAAGAGCCAGACCCACTTGCCAGCGCCGCGTTTCTTTCGAATCTTGTTACTTCTGCATACGACGAACAGTAACCCAGCTGATGGAGAACGTCAATAAGGTACCTTGACCTAAAGTTGTGGTGTAGCTGAACCGACAAACCGATCTGTAGTGGACATAGTAATCCTCTAGGACGGGTTGCTTGCATAATGCTCTGCCCAATTGCACCTATTTTTCTTGAAGCATCCTGTCCCGCAAATGCTTTTGATAATAGCAATTTCAGACTGTTGGGAATGTAATCAAGAGCACTTTCTGCAGTGATGTCATTTGGAGATGGATACACATCTTTTCTAGGCGAGTCGACAGACTTGATATCACTTCTGATTATTTTTGCAGCAGCTTCTACTAGGTAAATCTTCTGTAGCTCTATATCTATATCACATTCTTTCGACTTTTTGTGATAATCTATAAGAATTTCATTAGCTGTCTCTCGTAGTGTTACTACATCTGCCTTCCCACTTTCACCTGATATTATGATCTTGTCTCCGTAACGTTCTAAAAGCTTTCTCTTCATGTGCCTGCGTTCGTAGACAGAGCTCTGACTTCCTTGAAGATATTCCTCCATTTTGGAAATTAGGTCTCCAATCAACAGTTGTTCATCATCATTCTCTTCCAGGTAAGCACAGGTCTGAAGGAATGCTTGGTGTTGCTCTTCATTAGTTGGTCTCCCTTTCTTCGAATCATGATCGTCGGAGGAGTATGCGCGAGGAATGTTTTTTCCACTTCGAAAATTTACGCTGCAGGTGTGATGGTAGACACAATCTGCAGCTCAGGAAGATCACGAAGATAATACTCGAGACGGCCTTTTACATTAAACGACCATTCATCGCAGCGGCTTTCACAGCACCTTTTTATGGTTTCGGAGAACTCTGTAGTTCTTATTTTGACATGCTCTGATTTTGGTTTGTGTTTGGAAAAAGTCCACAAAGGTATCACAAAACAAAGAGTGAGTAGCACTGGAAAATGCGTATTCATGAAAACGAGCACTTTTCCTTGGTATTGCCTCGCTGCGGTCTGTCGCTTCTTATTTCAATGGTCTTTTTATCCGTAAACCTTTTCCTACATACAACGTGAACACTTATTCCAGCTGTTGCAACAACATCGCTTCCACGGCTGCGGCTGGATGCATTTATACCATCTGCTCTTTTTTGCGAGATGTGAACCACTTCCTGTCCGCTGTCCAATTTCTCCTTACAAATCACGCACAATTCTTCAGGGGTCTGCATTCTTGAAGGCGGACGCACACCGAGTCAGCCGTACACCGAGTCAGTCTGAAACAGAAAACACAAATTAATAAACTGTGTTGCAGTATTTAAAAGGAGTACATAATAACAGTTTTAAAGAAAATGACAAGCACAAATACGCAGATTTGATAGTGGGTAGTAGGAATTAAAGAGTTGTATAACATAAGTTTATAAAGATGTAGCAATGTCCATTCTCACATACACTCCATACAGTATATTTTATTTACATTACGTGACGTCATAGTTTAATACTAGCCGCCTAATACAATTTTTAGTGTCATATAGGTTAATTTAGAAACGAAAATGTGTTTTAAAACATTTTACTGATCAAGAAAAACGTCATAACTCTCTCTACAAAGCGAAATTAAAATTTATTGTATTTCGTAGGAAACTGCCAGTCCGCCATTTTGAATTTCATTTTTGGGGGAGTTCCCGGGGTCCAATTTTGTCGGATTTTGGATATGTTATTCTGCAATGGTTCCTGAGCTGGAAACAGTTTAGAAAGCTTCTGAAGCAATTTTGCCCAGGTTGAAGCTATTTTTGCTCTAGATTGCCTGGACTAAATGTGCTGGTTGCCCTTCAGAAAGACCAACTTCTCAAAGTTAGGCCCAACTGCCAGTCTTGACCTCTTGGGCCTCCCCAACCTCCCCTTGCGAAATCTGGAAGCAGACTGAAGTTATGGCGGTTTGAATTCATTCGCGGAGCGGTGATCTTCCGTGAATGACTCCTCGCAGTTAACGTGTTAACGGACTTTAACAGACTAAATATCGAGTTATCGGAAGTTAACTGGTCCGATAACGATAAATGGAAATTAACTTCCGTTAATAGTCCGTTAAAAAAAGTTAACTTCGTTAATTAACTGTTATCGATTAACGCTTCAGTGCCCAACACATATATATATATATATATATATATATATATATATATATATATATATATTTTAACTGCAAACAACACACAGTATAATTAATGTAAAGAACGACGCTTGTATAGAAGAACGTTCCGCACAAGATGAGGAGGAAGAACGAACAAATGAAAATGAGGTTATCACCCGGGAATCGAACCCGGGATCTTCCGATTCCGGTCAGATATGCTATCCACTACACAATGGGCCTCGATTAATCAGAATTCGTAATTCTCCTACATACGACCAGAAACCAATGCCCTGAGGGGGCAACTTCGCATGCCGTACATATATATACATTTTAACTGCAAACAACACACAGTATAATTAATGTAAAGAACGACGCTTGTGTAGAAGAACGTTCCGCACAAGATGAGGAGGAAGAACGAACAAATTAAAAATGAGGTTACCATCCGGGAATCGAACCCGGGATCTTCCGATTGCCGGTCAGATATGCTATCCACTACACCATGGGCCTTCTAAGTCGACTGTAGCTGTCAAGAACTTCATTATACGTTGAACCGAGAACATCTCTTCATTATTATATATATATATATATATATATATATATATATATATATATACACACACACATATATATATACACACACATATATACATATACACATACACATACACATATACACATACATATATACATATATATATATGTATATATTGTTATAATCCCCTAAACTGTGGCGGCTGGTTGTTTACCATCTAAAAGGACTGCCTGTCAGATGATTAATTCGTATGACTGGCTGTGGCATGGCTGCCTTCTAAGCCTGCTGGCTGCGGTGCTGAAGACATCATTATGCGTTGCTCCGTGGCTTCGCACGGATGGAACTTCTATCTCTCTTTCTACTGTTTACACACACCTACATATATATATATATACAAATTAAATAAATAGCGCAATCTGGGAACTATTCTTATGGATTGTTTCGGATAAAAATATATATATTTATATTGTCTGGTTGATTAAGCCTTCTAATCCAATTACGCCTTCTAAGCCAGATTAAGCCTTCTAAGCCAGCTGAGGAAGTCAAGAACTTCAGTATGCGACGAGACATGCCAGCGAAAAGATCTCCTCTCTCCTTTTCCTTCTCTCTCTCTCCTCTCTCTTAGGTTACCTTCCTAGGTCAGGACAGGTTAGGTTACCCCTTTTGGGGGGAGGTCTTGGGCCAACCCCTTCTTGCAGGGGACAAAACCCCTACCCCCTGCTTGTATAACACCTCCCCACGGCTGCCACCCCCTTACCCCACGGGTGCCAGCCCCCATCCCCAACGGGTGCCACCCCGCACCCCCTTGCAACATTCATCATCATGCATTGCAATTCATTTGCCCTCGTCCATTTTGTGGTCATACTACTCATACTTACGTCTGCTTGTACCTTGTGGTGAATGGACGTGCTGTGTCTCTCTCTGTATTAACACCCAAATAAGAAGGGAATAAACTACTCGGCGGTTTATTCAGTTTACACCCGAAAGTGTATAAAGTATTAGGGAATCCGTGCATATAATATATAAAGTGAAATTCATTGAAATTAAGAAAATCATATACAGTTTATATAATTTAGCACCAGTTTTAACGTATATATTTAAAACGAAATACGGTTGGCATTCGAGAAAGTTTGAAACAAGGCAGGAAAAAAGGTCATAAAACGCAAAGGTCAGAAAACCTTAGACCATCGAAATGAAAGAAATAGAAATGGAAATAAATAAATAAAGAATTTGTGTGGGTATTTCTTTTTACGCTAATTAAGGAATAGCGTGGCTATGGGTCCAAATTCTCACTTAATCTGCAATTTGTGTAATCTGGAAACAACGGAAAACGCTGCGATTCGATGCGACTTCTGTCAAGACTGCAAGACTTTATCTGCATGAATTGGAATAGCAGGTAAAAACTCTTGTCTCAAATGCGAAACGCGTCGTGGGGATCAAATTTCTATGGGGCGCATGTACACAGACGGTAATTCATTCGCGGTATTTAAAGAAATGGAGATAGCAGACTCAAATGTTACAAAAAAGAATGAAATAATGGGGACACAAGGGTCCGAAAATGTCCAATCGAAAAACCGGGTGGATGAGAGAGAGGATGAAAAACGAAAAACAGCATAATAACGAACAACAATTTAATAACGAATAAAAATATAAAAAATATGATACGGAAGGAAGACATGCATGAAAGAAAAGAAATAAGTAAAAGTAGCGAAGTAGTCAAACTGTCCAACGAGCGAAATGATAAAAATATAATAACTAAAAACACAGAAAAAAAACAGCCAAAGAAATATAATAATACCAAAATTAAGAACATTGAAAATAATAAGAAAACAAGAAGTAGAAGCGTAGAAAATGTCGTATGTAAATACAACGCGAAAGGGAGCTGCAGATATCGGGATGGGCAATGCATATATGCACATCCCACATTATGCAACACGAATTACACAAGTAGATACTGCAAATTTGATAAGAAATGCAAGTTCCACCACCACACTCAAAGGAGCGCAACGGGTGAACAGGAAAAACGAACATCAAAGAAGAGTGCCAATTTTTTAGATGTAGACAACACAATTCAGCTGCTAAATACTATCCGGCAATTACAAAATCAGCTGACAAACATAGGAATCCGAGAGCCGGACAGAAGGCACCAAAGACACTTCACGCGTTATCGGGACAACAGGTACCGACAAAGATAAAAAGAGGTAAATTCTCGGAGGACCACAAGGCAACGAAACTGGCACCACCATTGGAAAACGAATCGGAACCATCTGTATTCGAAAACGATAGAAAAAAAATCTATACTGCAGTATAATAAGAGAGCTGTCCGTCTGTCCGTCAGTCTGTCCTTCTGTCTGTCCGTCTGTCCGTCAGTCTGTCCTTCTGTCTGTCCGTCTGTCCGTCACACTTTCAGAAATTGTGAGAAAAAATTGTGAGAAAAAAATTCAGAAATTGTATTACGGGCGCAATGTGAAGCTCAAGATTTTCATGACTGTGTTCTTTTCTGTAGTTTAGCAATGGGGAAAGGGTGGGGGTGGGGGTAATGGGGGATGGGTGGGGTAATGGGGAGGGGTGGGGGTAATGGGGGAGGGGGTTAGCCCCCAAGTTGCATGAATGGGGGTGAGGAGGTTTAGGGAGATACCAGATTCACAAATGTTGACACAATGTGAAGCTCAAAATTTTCACGGCTGCGTTCTTTTTTTGTAGTTTAGCCTGTCTAACCGTCAGCGAAGCGACGGGAACTGTACTAGTAAAAACTAGCAAAAGGTCGGCGCTACGCGCCGATTTTGCTAGATTTGCGGTGCTTCGGCTGAATTGTGGGCCTACGGCGTATTTTATTTTGAACTTCAGTAGCCCTTTATCTGGATATCATTCCTATTCCTCTCACCTTGTGCCTCAGTAATTGGGGTGCCTGCGGCCTTCCAGTTACTGGCAAACCAATTATTCATTCAATAAAACTACAGAAAAGAACACAGCCATGAAAATCTAAAGCTTCACAAATCTTAATACAATGAGCTCGGATTTGAAGCCTAAGATTTTCATGACTGCGTTCATTTCTATAGTTTCATTGACCAAATAACTGAACCGACAGGAATTGGGGGCCCTGCGGCCCGCCAAATCATAGTTTTCATTGTTTCGAGTGCATCAATAATATTGTTATAGTGTTCCATTAGTTGTGATAAGCATGATCTTCCTGACCGGAATCGATGTAGGTTATCATTTTTTTTTCTGAGTTTCCCAATTAACCCCACCCCGTATATATTTAAAACGAAATACGGTTGGCATTCGAGAAAGTTTGAAACAAGGCAGGGAAAAAGGTCATAAAACGCAAAGGTCAGAAAACCTTAGACCATCGAAAGGAAAGAAATAGAAATGGAAATAAATAAATAAAGAATTTGTGTGGGTATTTCTTTTTACGCTAATTAAGGAATAGCATGGCTATGGGTCCAAATTCTCACTTAATCTGCAATTTGTGTAATCTGGAAACAACGGAAAACGCTGCGATTCGATGCGACTTCTGTCAACGACTGCAAGACTTTATCTGCATGAATTGGGATGGCAGGGAAATAACTCTTGTCTCAAATGCGAAACGCGTCGTGGGGATCAAATTTCTATGGGGCGCATGTACACAGACGGTAATTCATTCGCGGTATTTAAAGAAATGGAGATAGCAGACTCAAATGTTACAAAAAAGAATGAAATAATGGGGACACAAGGGTCCGAAAATGTCCCATCGAAAAACCGGGTGGATGAGAGAGAGGATGAATTACGAAAAACAGCATAATAACGAACAACAATTTAATAACGAATAAAAATATAAAAAATATGATACGGAAGAAGACATACATGAAAGAAAAGAAATAAGTAAAAGTAGCGAAGTAGTCAAACTGTCCAACGAGCGAAATGATAAAAATATAATAACTAAAAACACAGAAAATAAACAGCCAAAGAAATATAATAATACCAAAATTAAGAACATTGAAAATAATACGAAAACAAGAAGTAGAAGCGTAGAAAATGTCGTATGTAAATACAACGCGAAAGGGAACTGCAGATATCGGGATGGGCAATGCATATATGCATATCCCACATTATGCAACACGAATTACACAAGTAGATACTGCAAATTTGATAAGAAATGCAAGTTCCACCACCACACTCAAAGGAGCGCAACGGGTGAACAGGAAAAACGAAAATCAAAGAAGAGTGCCAATTTTTTAGATGTAGCCAACACAATTCAGCTGCTAAATACTATCCGGCAATTACAAAATCAGCTGACAAACATAGGAATCCGAGAGCCGGACAGAAGGCACCACAAAGACACTTCATGCGTTATCGGGACAACAGGTACCGACAAAGATAAAAAGAGGTAAATTCTCGGAGGACCACAAGGCAACGAAACTGGCACCACCATTGGAAAACGAATCGAAACCATCTGTATTCGAAAAGGATAGAAAAAAAATCTATACTATAATAAGAGAGCTGTCCGTCTGTCCGTCTGTCTGTCCGTCTGTCTGTCCGTCTGTCCGTCACACTTTCAGAAATTGTGAGAAAAAATTGTGAGAAAAAAATTCAGAAATTGTGTTACGGGCGGCAATGTGAAGCTCAAGATTTTAATGACTGTGTTCTTTTCTGTAGTTTAGGAATGGGGGAAGGGTGGGGGTGGGGGTAATGGGGGATGGGTGGGGTAATGGGGAGGGGTGGGGGTAATGGGGGAGGGGGTTAGCCCCCAAGTTGCATGAATGGGGGTGAAGTGGTTTTGGGAGATACCAGATTCAGAAATGTTGACACAATGTGAAGCTCAAAATTTTCACGGCTACGTTCTTTTTTTGTAGTTTAGCCTGTCTAACCGTCAGCGATGCGACGGGAACTGTACTAGTAAAAACTAGCAAAAGGTCGGCGCTATGCGCCGATTTTGCTTGATCTGCGGTGCTTCGGCTGAATTGTGGGCCTACGGCGTATTTTGTTTTGAACATCAGTAGCCCTTTATCTGGATATCATTCCTATTCCTCTCACCTTGTGCCTCAGTAATTGGAGTGCCTGCGGCCTTCCAGTTACTGGCAAACCAATTATTCATTCAATAAAACTACAGAAAAGAACGCAGCCATGAAAATCTAAAGCTTCACAAATCTTAATACAATGAGCTCGGATTTGAAGCCTAAGATTTTCATGACTGCGTTCATTTCTATAGTTTTATTGACCAAATAACTGAACCGACAGGAATTGGGGGCCCTGCGGCCCGCCAAATCATAGTTTTCATTGTTTCGAGTGCATCAATAATATTTTTATAGTGTTCCATTAGTTGTGATAAGCATGATCTTCCTGACCGGAATCGATGTTGGTTATCATTTTTTTCTGAGTTTCCCCATTAACCCCACCCCGTATATATTTAAAACGAAATACGGTTGGCATTCGAGAAAGTTTGAAACAAGGCAGGAAAAAAGGTCATAAAACGCAAAGGTCAGAAAACCTTAGACCATCGAAAGGAAAGAAATAGAAATGGAAATAAATAAATAAAGAATTTGTGTGGGTATTTCTTTTTACGCTAATTAAGGAATAGCATGGCTATGGGTCCAAATTCTCACTTAATCTGCAATTTGTGTAATCTGGAAACAACGGAAAACGCTGCGATTTAATGCGACTTCTGTCAACGACTGCAAGACTTTATCTGCATGAATTGGGATGGCAGGGAAATAACTCTTGTCTCAAATGCGAAACACGCGTCGTGGGGATCAAATTTCTATGGGGCGCATGTACACAGACGGTAATTCATTCGCGGTATTTAAAGAAATGGAGATAGCAGACTCAAATGTTACAAAAAAGAATGAAATAATGGGGACACAAGGGTCCGAAAATGTCCCATCGAAAAACCGGGTGGATGAGAGAGAGGATGAATTACGAAAAACAGCATAATAACGAACAACAATTTAATAACGAATAAAAATATAAAAAATATGATACGGAAGAAGACATACATGAAAGAAAAGAAATAAGTAAAAGTAGCGAAATAGTCAAACTGTCCAACGAGCGAAATGATAAGAATATAATAACTAAAAACACAGAAAATAAACAGCCAAAGAAATATAATAATACCAAAATTAAGAACATTGAAAATAATAAGAAAACAAGAAGTAGAAGCGTAGAAAATGTCGTATGTAAATACAACGCGAAAGGGAACTGCAGATATCGGGATGGGCAATGCATATATGCACATCCCACATTATGCAACACGAATTACACAAGTAGATACAGCAAATTTGATAAGAAATGCAAGTTCCACCACCACACTCAAAGGAGCGCAACGGGTGAACAGGAAAACCGAACATCAAAGAAGAGTGCCAATTTTTTAGATGTAGCAACACAATTCAGCTGCTGCTAAATACTATCGGCAATTACAAAATCAGTTGACAAACATAGGAATCCGAGAGCCGGCAAAAGGCACCACACAAAGGACACTTCATGCGTTATCGGGACAAACAGGTACCGACAAAGATAAAAAGAGGTAAATTCTCGGAGGACCACAAGGCAACGAAACTGGCACCACCATTGGAAAAAACGAATCGGAACCATCTGTATTCGAAAACGATAGAAAAAAAATCTATACTATAATAAGAGAGCTGTCCGTCTGTCCGTCGTGTCTGTCCGTTCTGTCTGTCCGTCTGTCCGTCACACTTTCAGAAATTGAGAAAAATTGTGAGAAAAAAATTCAGAAATTGTATTACGGGCGCCAATGTGAAGCTCAAGATTTTCATGACTGTGTTCTTTTCTGTAGTTTAGCAATGGGGGAATGGGGGTAGGGTGGGGGTGGGGGTAATTGGGGATGGGTGGGGTAATGGGGAGGGGTGGGGGAGTTAATGGGGGAGGGGGGTTAGCCCCCAAGTTGCATGAATGGGGGTGAGGATGTTTAGGGAGATACCAGATTCACAAATGTTGACACAATGTGAAGCTCAAAATTTTCACGGCTGCGTTCTTTTTTTGTAGTTTAGCCTGTCTAACCGTCAGCGAAGCGACGGGAACTGTACTAGTAAAAACTAGCAAAAGGTCGGCGCTACGCGCCGATTTTGCTAGATCTGCGGTGCTTCGGCTGAATTGTGGCCCTACGGTGTATTTTATTTTGAACATCAGTAGCCCTTTATCTGGATATCATTCCTATTCCTCTCACCTTGTGCCTCAGTAATTGGGGTGCCTGCGGCCTTCCAGTTACTGGCAAACCAATTATTCATTCAAAAAAACTACAGAAAAGAATGCAGCCATGAAAATCTAAAGCTTCACAAATCTTAATACAATGAGCTCGGATTTGAAGCTTAAGATTTTCATGACTGCGTTCATTTCTATAGTTTTATTGACCAAATAACTGAACCGACAGGAATTGGGGGCCCTGCGGCCCGCCAAATCATAGTTTTCATTGTTTCGAGTGCATCAATAATATTGTTATAGTGTTCCATTAGTTGTGATAAGCATGATCTTCCTGACCGGAATCGATGTTGGTTATCATTTTTTTTCTGAGTTTCCCCATTAACCCCACCCCGTATATATTTAAAACGAAATACGGTTGGCATTCGAGAAAGTTTGAAACAAGGCAGGGAAAAAGGTCATAAAACGCAAAGGTCAGAAAACCTTAGACCATCGAAAGGAAAGAAATAGAAATGGAAATAAATGAATAAAGAATTTGCGTGGGTATTTCTTTTTACGCTAATTAAGGAATAGCATGGCTATGGGTCCAAATTCTCACTTAATCTGCAATTTGTGTAATCTGGAAACAACGGAAAACGCTGCGATTCGATGCGACTTCTGTCAACGACTGCAAGACTTTATCTGCATGAATTGGGATGGCAGGGAAATAACTCTTGTCTCAAATGCGAAACGCGTCGTGGGGATCAAATTTCTATGGGGCGCATGTACACAGACGGTAATTCATTCGCGGTATTTAAAGAAATGGAGATAGCAGACTCAAATGTTACAAAAAAGAATGAAATAATGGGGACACAAGGGTCCGAAAATGTCCCATCGAAAAACCGGGTGGATGAGAGAGAGGATGAATTACGAAAAACAGCATAATAACGAAAAACAATTTAATAACGAATAAAAATATAAAAAATATGATACGGAAGAAGACATACATGAAAGAAAAGAAATAAGTAAAAGTAGCGAAGTAGTCAAACTGTCCAACGAGCGAAATGATAAAAATATAATAACTAAAAACACATAAAATAAACAGCCAAGGAAATATAATAATACCAAAATTAAGAACATTGAAAATAATAAGAAAAGAAGAAGTAGAAGCGTAGAAAATGTCGTATGTAAATACAACGCGAAAGGGAACTGCAGATATCGGGATGGGCAATGCATATATGCACATCCCACATTATGCAACACGAATTACACAAGTAGATACTGCAAATTTGATAAGAAATGCAAGTTCCACCACCACACTCAAAGGAGCGCAACGGGTGAACAGGAAAAACGAACATCAAAGAAGAGTGCCAATTTTTTAGATGTAGCCAACACAATTCAGCTGCTAAATACTATCCGGCAATTACAAAATCAGTTGACAAACATAGGAATCCGAGAGCCGGACAGAAGGCACCACAAAGACACTTCATGCGTTATCGGGACAACATGTACCGACAAAAATAAAAAGAGGTAAATTCTCGGAGGACCACAAGGCAACGAAACTGGGACCACCATTGGAAAACGAATCGGAACCATCTGTATTCGAAAACGATAGAAAAAAAATCTATACTATAATAAGAGAGCTGTCCGTCTGTCCGTCTGTCTGTCCGTCTGTCTGTCCGTCTGTCCGTCACACTTTCAGAAATTGTGAGAAAAAATTGTGAGAAAAAAATTCAGAAATTGTATTACGGGCGGCAATGTGAAGCTCAAGATTTTCATGACTGTGTTCTTTTCTGTAGTATAGCAATGGGGGAAGGGTGGGGGGGGGGTAATAGGGGATGGGTGGGGTAATGGGGAGGGGTGGGGGTAATGGGGGAGGGGGTTAGCCCCCAAGTTGCATGAATGGGGGTGAGGAGGTTTTGGGAGATACCAGATTCACAAATGTTGACACAATGTGAAGCTCAAAATTTTCACGACTACGTTCTTTTTTTGTAGTTTAACCTGTCTAACCGTCAGCGAAGCGACGGGAACTGTACTAGTAAAAACTAGCAAAAGGTCGGCGCTATGCGCCGATTTTGCTAGATCTGCGGTGCTTCGGCTGAATTGTGGGCCTACGGCGTATTTTATTTTGAACATCAGTAGCCCTTTATCTGATATCATTCCTATTCCTCTCACCTTGGGCCTCAGTAATTGGGGTGCCTACGGCCTTCCAGTTACTGGCAAACCAATTATTCATTCAATAAAACTACAGAAAAGAACGCAGCAATGAAAATCTAAAGCTTCACAAATCTTAATACAATGAGCTCGGATTTGAAGCCTAAGATTTTCATGACTGCGTTCATTTCTATAGTTTTATTGACCAAATAACTGAACCGACAGTAATTGGGGGCCCTGCGGCCCGCCAAATCATAGTTTTCATTGTTTCGAGTGCATCAATAATATTGTTATAGTGTTCCATTAGTTGTGATAAGCATGATCTTCCTGCCCGGAATCGATGTTGGTTATCATTTTTTTTCTGAGTTTCCCCATTAACCCCACCCCGTATATATTTAAAACGAAATACGGTTGGCATTCGAGAAAGTTTGAAACAAGGCAGGAAAAAAGGTCATAAAACGCAAAGGTCAGAAAACCTTAGACCATCGAAAGGAAAGAAATAGAAATGGAAATAAATAAATAAAGAATTTGTGTGGGTATTTCTTTTTACGCTAATTAAGGAATAGCATGGCTATGGTTCCAAATTCTCACTTAATCTGCAATTTGTGTAATCTGGAAACAACGGAAAACGCTGCGATTCGATGCGACTTCTGTCAACGACTGCAAGACTTTATCTGCATGAATTGGGATGGCAGGGAAATAACTCTTGTCTCAAATGCGAAACGCGTCGTGGGGATCAAATTTCTATTGGGCGCATGTACACAGACGGTAATTCATTCGCGGTATTTAAAGAAATGGAGATAGCAGACTCAAATGTTACAAAAAAGAATGAAATAATGGGGACACAAGGGTCCGAAAATGTCCCATCGAAAAACCGGGTGGATGAGAGAGAGGATGAATTACGAAAAACAGCATAATAACGAACAACAATTTAATAACGAATAAAAATATAAAAAATATGATACGGAAGAAGACATACATGAAAAAAAAGAAATAAGTAAAAGTAGTGAATCAGTCAAACTGTCCAACGAGCGAAATGATAAAAATATAATAACTAAAAACAGAAAATAAAGAGCCAAAGAAATATAATAATACCAAAAATAAGAACATTGAAAGTAATAAGAAAACAAGAAGTAGAAGCGTAGAAAATGTCGTATGTAAATACAACGCGAAAGGGAACTACAGATATCGGGATGGGCAATGCATATATGCACATCCCACATTATGCAACACGAATTACACAAGTAGATACTGCAAATTTGATAAGAAATGCAAGTTCCACTACCACACTCAAAGGAGCGCAACGGGTGACAGGAAAAACGAACATCAAAGAAGAGTACCAATTTTTTAGATGTAGCCAACACAATTCAGCTGCTAAATACTATCCGGCAATTACAAAATCAGCTGACAAACATAGGAATCCGACAGCCGGACAGAAGGCACCACAAAGACACTTCATGCGTTATCGGGACAACAGGTACCGACAAAGATAAAAAGAGGTAAATTCTCGGAGGACCACAAGGCAACGAAACTGGCACCACCATTGGAAAACGAATCGGAACCATCTGTATTCGAAAACGATAGAAAAAAAAATCTATACTATAATAAGAGAGCTGTCCTTCTGTCTGTCCGTCTGTCCGTCACACTTTCAGAAATTGTGAGAAAAAATTGTGAGAAAAAAATTCAGAAATTGTATTACGGGCGGCAATGTAAAGCTCAAGATTTTCATGACTGTGTTCGTTTCTGTAGTTTAGCAATGGAGGAAGGGTGGGGGTGGGGGTAATGGGGGATGGGTGGGGTAATGGGGAGGGGTGGGGGTAATGGGGGAGGGTGTTAGCCCCCAAGTTGCATGAATGGGGGTGAGGAGGTTTTGGGAGATACCAGATTCAGAAATGTTGACACAATGTGAAGCTCAAAATTTTCACGTTTGCGTTCTTTTTTGTAGTTTAGCCTGTCTAACCGTCAGCGAAGCGACGGGAACTGTACTAGTAAAAACTAGCAAGAGGTCGGCGCTACGCGCCGATTTTGCTAGATCTGCGGTGCTTCGGCTGAATTGTGGGCCTACGGCGTATTTTATTTTGAACATCAGTAGCCCTTTATCTGGATATCATTCCTATTCCTCTCACCTTGGGCCTCAGTAATTGGGGTGCCTGCGGCCTTCCAGTTACTGGCAAACCATTATTCATTCAATAAAACTACAGAAAAACGCAGCCATGAAAATCTAAAGCTTCACAAATCTTAATACAATGAGCTCGGATTTGAAGCCTAAGATTTCATGACTGCGTTCATTTCTATAGTTTTATTGACCAAATAACTGACGACCGACAGGAATTGGGGGCCCTGCGGCCCGCCAAATCATAGTTTTCATTGTTTCGAGTGCATCAATAATATTGTTATAGTGTTCCATTAGTGTGTGATAAGCATGATCTTCCTGACCAGAATCGATGTTGGTTATCATTTTTTTTTCTTAGTTTCCCCATTAACCCCACCCCCTCCCCCTTTACCCCATCCCTCTCCCCCAGTACCCCCCCCCCCTCTCCCCCATTTACCCCACCAATTTTTTCTGAGTTTCCCTATTAACCCCACCCCTCCCCATTACCCCCCTCTCCCCAATACCCCCCATCCCTCTCCCCAATACCCCCTCCCCCTCCCATCTCCCCCATTTACCCCCACCCTTCCCCCATTACCCCCAAGTGGGGAAGGGGGCTGGCACCTTGCAAAGGATTTACTTTAATTTTTTTTGGTTACAATATATATATCGCATCTATTTTTCTGAGTTTCCCCATTAACCCCACCCCCTCCCCCATTACCCCACCCCTCCCCCATTTTTGCCAAAATTATGATTAAAAATGAAGAAATGAGAAGAACTGTACCCCTAAAAGGGGGGGGCAGGATTTATGCTAGGGAATTTTTTTTTAGCATGGGCACTGCACAATAGAAAGACGCATCGAATGGTGAAAACCGCATTGTTCTACACCGATTGTAGCGACCTGTAGGTGTGCGCAAAAAACTGTTACATATATATATCTATATATATAAGGCTTCATTTCTGAAATAGTATATTAGATAATCCTAGCCAACATTCAGGGACTTAAATCAAATCATGCCTCGGACTAAGTTTTATACCTGAAAGGACTCATGCAAGAAGCCGGAGCAGACTTTGCATGCCTCTCGGAAACTCATCTAAAGGACTTCCAGGCGAACTGTGAAAATTGTGAGTCCTGTGTTGACAAAAAAGAAATACAAATTGACAACTGTAACATCCTTCGAGCCGACAGAACAGTGAGACGTATAGGATGATGTGCTATTTACACACGCGAAAGGCATATGGCAGAAATGACTACAAGTACCTCAAACAGCTACGTAGAGTGTGTAGCAGCAAAAGTTGAAAAATTAAATATGGTACTAATTGTAATGTACAGACCCCCAAACACGCCAACCTCAAAATTTTCAGATTCCATTACATAGGTAAGAAACTGGTTAAAAGATCTACACTCTCCAACCCCAAATATTTTTCTCTGTAGTGATTTTAATTTCGCATTCATGAAATTGAAAATGATAGGAAAATATATATGTATACACCAGGACAAGTTGGGCACACGAGAAGACCAGGATCAGGTAAAAATGCTAATAGCTCTAGCTGATGAATTTATGTTAACGCAAGAAATAACAGAAAACACAAGAAAAAACAACTGCCTAGATTTGGTATTCACAAACAACAGCAACCTAATTGATAATGTAGAAATATCCCCAACTATGATATCGGACCACAACATCATTGAAATAACAACTAATATAAAGGCAACAGGAAAGGAAAGAACACGCACAACAGAAAGAAGCAAATTCGAAATTTTTAATTTTCACCCCAAAGCTATAAACTGGGAAGATGTTACATCCAGTATGGAAGTAATAGATTAGAAAACCATTTGCTTGGCCAAGACAACGGAGGAGATGCTAATGACTTTAGAGGAAATGTTAGAAATTGTTGAAAAACATGTCCCAAAAATACAACAAAGAGGAAAGAGAAACAGGTTCCAAAGACAAAAGAGGCATTGTTCCGAAAGAGAAAAAGGGTGACTGCAAAATTAAGTAACTGTAAAGATAACAACATTGGAAAAATATTAAATGATAAACTGCAAAGTATCGATGACGTCATACAGGAACTAATCGAGAAGCATACAGAAAAAGACGACGACGCTAGAGAAGAGATAAAGGCTAACTCAAAGTACTTCTATAATTTCGCAAAAAGAAAGTCGAAAAACCATGCGACTATCGGACCTTTAAAAAACGAGAACAGTTATTTATCTGATGATCTAACAGAAGTATCTGAAATATTAAGAGCTCAGTACGAATCACCTTTCAGTATCCCAAAAACTGACAAACTGATATGCGATAGAAACACGTTCTTTGAAGAAGAACTACAAGGGGAAAGTATAACGGACTTCCACTTTACGACGGATGATATTACACAAGCTATAGGGAAGCTAAAAACACACTCAGCGGCAGGATCGGATAAATGGAATGCCATACTGATCAAAAACTGCAAGAATGCAATCGCTGAGCCCCTATATTGGATATGGAGACGATCACTAGACACGGGAGAAATACCGGGCATCTTGAAGAGCTCGAACATAGTCCCAATATATAAAGGAGGAGATCGATCCGAAGCCAAAAACTATAGGCCAGTGTCGCTGACATCTCATCTCACTAAAATATTTGAAAGAATAGTTAGACAGAAAATCTATGACTTTTTGGAAACTCAGAAAAAATTAAATGATAACCAACATGAGTTTCGGTCAGGCAGATCATGCCTATTACAACTAATGGAACACAACAACAACATTATTGATGCACTTGAAAGTAATGAAAACTCTGATGTACTATACACAGACTTTGCTAAAGCGTTCGACAAGTGTGACCATGGAATCATAATACATAAACTGAAATATATGGGAAAAACAGGAAAGGTAGGGAAATGGATATATAATTTCATTAGTGAGCGGCGGCAAGTCGTTACAATACAAGGAGTATGTTCATCAGAATCAGAGGTCCTCAGCTCAGTACCACAAGGAACAGTATTAGTTCCTCTACTCTTCATAATCATGCTAACTGACATAGATGAGGACGTAACCAGAGACAACACAGTAACATTCTTCTCGGATGACACAAAGATCAGTAGAAAAATAAGAAACCCAGAAGATATAGGATCTCTACAAACCAATATGAACAGAATCTACAAGTGGACGGAAGACAACACTATGAAGTTTAACAGAAATTTATACCCCCAAATGGACAGGACATTATACCCCAAATGGACAGGAAATTCAGAGAAATTCTATGGCAAAAGATTTAGGGGTTGTAATGATTGATGATGCGAAATTTGAAAAACAAAATAAGATAGCAGTAAACAGAGCAATGAGAATAACGGAGCAGATACTGAGAACCTTTAAACGAAGGGATAGGAATGTAATGATTCCTCTACTGAAAACCCTGATCATACCCAAACTGGAATACTGCTCTGTCCTAACATCCCCATATAAAAAAGAAGACATCAGGCAGCGGGAAGGGATTCAGAGAAGCTTCACAGGCAAGATCAAGGGGTGCAAAGAACTAAATTACTGCGAAAGGTTACGCGAACTAGACCTATATTCACTGAATGGAGAAGAGAGAGATACACCATTATTTACACTTGGAAAATAATGGAGAAACTAGTCTCTATCTTACTCTGAATCCTATAACTCCCCAAACAACAGTGGAAAGTAGAAAAGGTACGGAATGGGACGATTCATCACCGCCAACTCATCGCCGCCAACTCAACTCCGCCGACTCAACTCCATTTTTTTTAAAAATTAAATTTATTTTTGAAGGTTAGAGCTTTAAAAAATTTAAAATTGTTAGAAACTCTTTATTCTACTACGTTAAAAAAAGATTAAATGGTTCAGATTTTAATTAGTGGTAATTGTAGGCATTCCCACGTAAATATTCTAATGGTGATCGTTGCTCAAAGCTTAAAACTAGTTTTAATATACGGTGATCAGCATCCCACTGCAGCCAAACGCTTTTGCATATTCTGACTCAAGTGAAAGAAACAACCCTTTATTTCTACGTCTGGAAAGATTTCCTTCATAGCAGTAAACGCTGCTTGTTCGAAATCACATACAATAGATTTTGGCTTTATATCAGGCTCAATTGCTCTTAGCATTTCAAACATTCGCGAATACGTAACCCTGTTTGTTTGGTAAAAGACCATAAATTATTGGAATAACACCACCAAGTTTTTGGGCTACAATAATGTAAACTTGTGAAAATAACCTTGGAGCTATCTTGAATGTTCCGTCAGCATACCAAGTATCTGATGAAACTAAATGTTGCAGCCAACTTTTCCTTCCAAATAATAATATCCTGTCCGCCCCGGCACCGCTGTCGCTCAATAGAAAATTTGTATATTCATCGGGTAATGTTAATTGGTGAAGGTTAGGTTAGGTTAGGTAGGTTAGGTTAGGTTTTCAATGGTTCTTCCTAGTGTTTTTAATTTCCTTCAGTACCTATCATCGCACTAAAGAAAGATTAATAAATTACACAAATATTATTTGGCAACGGTGCATTCAGAGTTGAGTTGGCGGCGATGAGTTGGCTGGAGTTGAATTGGCTGGAGTTGAGTTGGCTGGAATTGAGTTGGCTGGAGTTGAGTTGGCTGGAGTTGAGTCGGCGGAGTTGAATTGGCGGCGATGAGTTGGCGGTGATAAATCATACATTACCCGAAAAGGTAGACTGTGTCGTGTTCCCAAATTGAAGGCGAGACAGGAAACATCCTTAACCCTGAAAGCAAATAGTTTCGTTGTGAGAGGACCAAAACTGTCTAATCAGCTGCCCAAGGACCTAAGACACACGAAGGGAGTTGCAGTGGACATCTTCAAAAGAAGATTAGACGCCTAGCTCAGAACAATCCCCGATGAGCCGGGCGTACCTGGCTATGTGAGATGGAGAGCACAAGAAACTAACTCACTACTTCACAAGGCCAACCCGAGAGGAGGGGCGACAAGTTTGACCTTCGCGAAATGAGGAAACATCGCGCGGAACCTTTTGTAAGGTTGTAAGATAAAGTAAGCAAGCCAACTGGCTGATTAAGCCTTCTAATCCAATTACGGCTTCGAAGCCAGATTACCCCGTCTAAGCCAGCTGAGGAAGTCAAAAACTTCAGTATGCGACGAGACATGCCAGCGAAAAGATCCTCTCCTTCCCCTCCTCTCTCCTCTCTCTTAGGTTACTTTTCTAGGTCAGGACAGGTTAGGTTACCTCTTTTGGGGGGAGGTCTTGGGCCAACCCCCTGCCGCCTGCTTGCATACCACCTCCCCACGGGTGCCCCCCTTCCCCCACAGGTGCCAACCCGAACCCCTCTTGCAACATTGATTATCATGCATTGCAATTGATTTGCACTCGTCCATTTTGCGGTCATACTACTCATGCTTATGCCTGTCATCATCCGAGTGAAAACAAAATTCTCACTATATCTGCATTTTGGATTAATTGCGTCCTCTGACAACCAGAGATAAAAGAGTATAATTTAATCGTTTTGTTATCTAAACTATAATAATGATGATGATAATAATAATAATAATAATAATAATAATACATTTTTACTTTTTAAATATAATTTACTCTCAGTAAATGTTTAATCATTTTTTAAATTATCTTATTGTCTTGACGGACCCTTCCTACCCCCTAATCTTGGGGATTCTGGATTTTGGGGGATATTTGATCCTTTGGAATATTGTCCAACTGGATCAGGGATCAGCGAAATTGGAGTGTGACTAAGTAAACTGAATCTCCATTTTTATATTATTTCAATTTGAATTCACTTTCACTATATATATATATGTGTGTGTGTGGAAATGAGTAAAAAGACATGTATAAATGTATTACAATAATTAAATATGTGCTCAAGGTACTTGGTATGGCGTACTTACTTATAATTACTTATATATATATATATATATATATATATATATATATATATATATATATATATGATGAATTTCACAATTAAACACATGAAATGAATGAATGATGCAAATCCACAAGGAAAAAGAAAAATGATTCCAAGGCCTTTCGTGTATTCAGAAGTACACCGTCAGGGAATGAAGGAAGAAGTCGAGATGGCAAAAATATATTTACATATGTACAACGGGACAGAAAAACAAAAAGATTAGCACTCGATTAACAAGAGTTAACTAGAGGCAAAAGGTATTTTAACAGGATATTGTCAATTTTATACATTCCCGCACTGTTATTGAAATTATTTTTAAAATGAATAAATGCACATTCTAGAATATTCCTTTCAATTACAGTATATCTGTGTTTTTAACGAGCGCTTTAGAACTATCCCACTTGATACTATGATTACATCTATACATATGGTTAAACAATGCATTAGAATTATTTGCTGTGCTACACGCATATTTATGCTGTTTTACCCTAATATCTAACGTTTTACCCGTTTGGCCTATATATACTGAGTTACATGGTGTACATCCGATCGAATACACACAACCAACCACATTATCGGGGCTATTCTTTATAAGGCGTGATTTCACAGTATTATTATACTTAAAGACTACATTGATAAAAATTGCTTTAAGTAAAGTGAGAAGATATTGAAAATTTACATGGTAGGTAGGCTAAGGATATTTTTACGCTCAAATTCCTTTAGAGTTACACTACTATAATACCTATTCTTGGCTTTCCTAAGGCAGTTATCTAAAAATGAAGTAGGATAACATAATTTAGTACCAATATTCATGACATTGTATAAATCGAAATCTAAAAATTCAGGACTGACAACTCTCAATGCTCTAAGAAACATAACAGAGAAAATAGAAGATTCAATCGAAGGATGATGGTCAGAATAAAAATGCACATAAGAGTTATTATTAGTAGGCTTACGATAAACTTCAAATTTTAACTGATTAAAGCATCTCCTCTAATTAACTCTTGTTAATCATGTGCTAATCTTTTTGTTTTTCTGTCCCGTTGTACATATGTATATATTTTTGTCATCTCGCCTTCTCCCTTCATTCCCTAACGAGGTGTATTCTGAATACACGAAAGGCCTTGGAATCATTTTTCTTTTTCCTTGTGGGTTTGCATCATTCATTCATTTCACGTGTTTAATTGTGAAATTCATCCCATATATACGTGTACTGTACTATCTATATATATATATATATATATATATATATATATATATATATATATACATATACATATATGTGAAAATTATTTTACAAAAGTAACAAGTGAATAATATTTATGATGAAAATAACCACGAAGATAAAAGGAAACATAGAATGGTGCTCAAGCGCTTTCGTCTAATGACATCCTCAGAACACTGAAATAAATAACAAGTTCGAGACTATATATAGGTCACAAAAACATAGAAAAACAAAAATTGTAGGAGGAGCACACAAATTTATAAGGAAAGGCTACCAGAGTTTTAGCATTTTGCCCTAGGGCTGGGCATCCGGAATCCCGGAAGTAAAGTAGCTCATTTCCCGGGAAAACTGCCATCGATCCCGGGATTTCCCGGTATTCTATTTTCAGGGGAGACTTTTAACAACAATGCCGATAATTTTGCCGATGTTAGGCCTATTGAACTAGCAGAAGGGTTTGAAGACATGCACATTGCTAGCACTATTACAAAAGTGAAAAAAATTGTGAAATTATTTCGTCGATCGCCCTTAAAAAACGAAATCTTACAAAAATATGTAAGACTTGAACATAACAAAGAACCTCATCTACAACTCGATTTACAAACGAGATAGTATAGCTTAATAGTATTGTTGGGAAGATTTGTACAACTAAGAAAACCAATTTCGAAAGCATTGATTGACCTTGGGATTGGAAAGAGCATTGATACTTCGGATGAAGAATTTGAATGTATAAACGTTATTATCTCATCTTTAGAACCGGTTAAAATTGGATTGGAGAAGTTTGGTAGCAGAGATGCAACATTGCTCACTGCAGAAGGTGTGTTTGCTTTTATTGTAAATGAGTTGAGACAACAGAAAACTTGTTTTTCTACTACCGTAAAATAATCAGTAGAAAAGAGACTTCAAGAGAGACGTAATAAGAAGCTCGTAGGATTATATAAATATTTAAACAATCCTATAATAGCATTTAATTCAACTTGTCCTAATTTTTCACTGCCTTCTAAATCAACATTGTAAACAACTGCCAAAGAGTTGTTTGCCAAGCTTTTCAGAAAAAGTGAGACGGACGTAGTGGCAGAAGGTACTGATATAAATGAACCTCAACAGTTTTTTGATACACCACTAGAACTCGAAGTCTTTTCCTCTAACTCATCTTCAAATTAAAGGTCCTTGGAAGAAAAATTGGATGCAGTTGTGCAGAAAGAAATGGGAACCACAGAGCAACAAGATTTGCGCCTGAGATACGACGTAAAGGACATCATAAAAGAAATGAATGTTTATGAAGCCACTGGTAATAGAACAGAAAATTTAAACCTCTTATTTAATGCTCTGGCGACAACTCCAACTTCGATAGAGTCGGAAAGAGTATTTTCTGCTGAAGGATTATTCATCACAAAACTCCGAACATCTTTAAGTGATAATAGTATTGATCATCTGTGTTTTTAAAGCATTATTTTAAGTCATAATCCAAATAAATCAATAATTTCAGTTTTATTAGTTTCTAGAAAGTTTTTATCGAAGCATGTTTTTGTTCAATAAAAGGAAATTTTCTGTTTAGTTATTTAATTTATTCCTGTACTTCGACCTTCTTTAATTTTTTTAATCCCGGGAATTTTCCGGGATCGCAAGTTTCTGAATCCCGTTTCCCGTGATTAAGAAAAGAGTAGGAAATGCTCAGCCTTACTTTGCCCCTCTTTTCTAAATCCGTTCTGAATGAATTCAAAACAACAGGATCAAGCAAAAAAAGGCCCTGGCTAATGTTGAAATTATTTGTGAGGTGAATAATAGCAGATTCAAGACTATTTCTATTTAATGTTGCTTGAGTGAAACAAAATTGAAGCATTACTCCAATCATTACAGTGGGATAACTCTGACAAATGGACAAAAAGGGCACTGGACGACTGTTCCGTTCTAACGAATTATTGATGTTGTTTTACACGCATGTACAAATCCTTTCCTGTCTGTCCAATGTAAAAGGAATCACATTGTTTACAACCAATTCTATAGATAATGCCGAATTATTAGTAGAGCTACTTTTTACTATGATATTTTTCACAATATTATCATATGAAAATACTACATTAATATTTAAAAGCTTAAGTACATTAACAATGCCTAAAAAGCCTGGGAAAAATGGAAGTACTAAAATATTCTTCGACAAAGTACGAGGGTTATTATTCACACGATAGAAAGTTCGTTTTACCTTGTTAAGACAAGATTCTAAAAAAGCAGGTGGGTAACACAAATCGCCTCCAATACCTTTTATTTTTTTCTAATTCGGCATCCATGTATTCCGGACTAGCGATCCTAAGAGCGCGGAGAAACAGTGAAGAAAATATGGCTTTCTTGATGGAGGTGTCATGTCCGGAGTAAAAGTGCACGTAGAACCATTCTGTTTCCGTTTTCTTTCGTGGTTATTTTCATTATATATATATATATATGAAAATTATTTCACGAAAGTAACACGTGAAAAATATTTATGATGAATAAAACCACGAAGGAAAGGAAACACAAAATGGTGCTCAAGCGCTTTCGTCTAATGACATCCTCAGGAACACTGAAGTACATAAAAAGGTTAAGCCTATATATAGGTTACAGAAAGAAAAAAAGAAAAATAAATAACATACATACACACACACATATATATATACATATATATATACATACATATCTATATACAAATACATACATACATACATACATACATATATATACAATAAACAGAGAAGTAAAAATAAAAAATTAAAAATTAAAACCTTAAAGGATTACCAGTGAGGCGTACAGATTTGTAAGGAAAAATATCGATTTTTAGCACAAGATCAAATGGATTATAAAAATACAAATTTATACTGGAACTCTGCCCGGGTTTTAACACACTGCTGCCTATGGTCAGGTTTCGATATATATAAAAAAAATAAAATGCAAATAAAAGTAATCGATTTTTTAGCACAAGATCAAATGGGATTATAAAAATACAAATTTATACTGGAACTCTGCCGGGTTTTAACACACTGCTGCTATGGTCAGTTTCGATATATATAAAAAAATAAAATGCAAATTAAAAGTTAAAAAGTAGAAGATAAGTTTACCAAAGATTTAATGTTTACCCTTCTTATCTAAATCTGTTTTAAGGAATTCAAAATAACAGGATCGAGTTGAAAAAGACCTTTGCTATGTTGAAGTTATTTGAAAGTTGGATAATGCAGACTCAAGAATATTTCTATTAACAATGTTGCTTGAATGGAATAAAACTGAAGCATTATTCCAATCAATACAGTGGGCTAACTCTGACAAATGGACAAAAGGGCACTGGACAACTGTCCTGTTCTAACGGAATATTGATGCTGTTTTATAGTGTGTGCAAATCCTTTCCCGTCTGACCTATGTAAAAGGAATCACATTGTTTACAACCAATTTTATAGATAATGCCTGAATTATTGGTAGGGCTATTTTTACTATGATATTTTTCACAATATTGTTATATGAAAATACTACATTAATATCCAAAGTTTAAGTACATTAGCAATGCCCAAAAAGCCCGGGAAAAATGGAAGTACTAAAATATTTTTTGACAAAGTACGAGTGTTAATATTGACACGATAGAAAGTTCGTTTTGCCTTGTTGAGACAAGATTCCATAAACGCAGATGGATAACACAAATCACTTCCAATACCGTTGATTTTTTCCAATTCGGCATCGATGTATTCCGGACTGGCGATCCTAAGGGCGCGGAGAAACATTGATGAAAATATGGCCTTCTTAGTGGGGGTATCATGTCCCGAGTAAAAGTGTACGTAGGACAAATTGTTTGTCGTTTTCCGATAGATACTAAACTTAAAACCTGGGCTTTCCCTATGTACACGCACATCCAAAAATGGGATCAACTTATGAACGAGTACATGTGTGAGATGAACAAACTGAAAATGAAACCCAAGAAAGATTCTTCTGAGACCTTTGATGTAAACAATGAATTCAAATATTTTGAAGCTACTTTGAATAGAAGCGAAAATTTGGATCGAATGTACGAGGCGTTGCTTACAATAAAAGCCACCAGCGTAGAGTCCGAGAGAGTGTTTTCAGCTGTTGGTTTATTCGTCACAAAGATTCGATCAAGAATGTCAGATCAGACACTTAATGCTCTTTGTTTTCTCAAGTGTTATTTCAAAAATCAAGTTCGATAACACTGGTCTACAGCCTAAATGCTTCGGAAATAAAAGTAGTCAATCTTTACTAATTTTGGGTCACTGAATACGAAAATGATGCCTAAAATTGTCAATTGGCTCTATTTATAAAGATATCAGGCAAACCTGCACCCTACTAACTGGACTGCATCTGTCGCTAATATGTGTTTTCTGTTATTTCTTGCGTTAACATAAATTCATCAGCTAGAGCTAGTAGCATTTTTACCTGCTCTTAGTCTTCCTGTGTGCCCCCCTTGTTCTGGTGTATATATATACAGTATATATATATTTTCCTATCGTTTTATATTTCATGAATGGGAAATTAAAATCACCACAGAGAAAAATATTTGGGGTTGGAGAGTTTCCTACTTCTGTAATGGAATCTGAAAATTTTGAGGTTGGCGTGTTTGGGGGTCTGTACATTACAATTAGTACCATATTTAATTTTTCAACTTTTGCTGCAACACATTCTACGTAGCTGTCTGAGGTACTTATAGTCATTTCTGCCATATGCCTTTCGCGTGTGTAAGTAGCACATCCTCCTTTATGTCTCACTGTCCTGCCGGCTCGGAGGATGTTACAGTTGTCAATTTGTATTTCTTTTTTGTCAACACAGAACTCACAGGTTTCGCAGTTCGCCTGGCAGTCCTTTAGATGAGTTTCCGAGAGGCATGTAAAGTCTGCTCCGGCTTCTTGCACGAGTCCTTTCAGGTATAAAACTTTGTCCAAGGAATGATTTGATTTAAGTCCCTGAATGTTGGTTAGGATTATTTTTATTTTTTCTCTATCGTTTTCGCATACAGATGGTTCCGACTCGTTTTCCAATGGTGGTGCCGGTTTCGTTGCCTTGTGGTCCTCCGAGAATTTGCCTCTTTTTATCTTTGTCGGTACCTGTTGTCCCGATAACGTATGAAGTGTCTTTGTGGTGCCTTCTGTCCGGCTCTCAGATTCCTATATTTGTCAGTTGACTTTGTATTTACTGGATAGTATTTAGCAGCTGAATTGTGTTGGCTACATCTAAAAAAATTGGTACCCTTCTTTGATGTTCCTTTTTCCTGTTCAACTGTTGCGTTCAGTAGTATAACCGCAAAATGGTCGAGTGCGCAATTGCATAATGTTGCAAGAGTGCCCCCACCCCCCGTTGTTGCAAGTCAACCCCCACCCCCTTTTGTTGCAAGGCACCCCCACCCCCCTTTTCTGCAAGGTACCCCACACACCCTTTTGTTGCAAGGGGGAAACCTCTTTGGGGGAGAAGTTGGGCGGCCTCACCCCCCAAAGGGGCATACCTAACCTAAGGAAGAGGGGAGACCTCTTTGTGGGAGAAGGTGGGACAGCCTTACCCCCTAAAGGGGCATACCTAACCTAAGAGAGAGAGAGAGAGAGGAGGAGGAGGAGGGGACCCAGAGGAAGGGTCTTCGCTTGACGAGAGCCAAGCGCATATGAGATCTTCAGCCACCCCGGCGCTCTCTTTTAAGGCCCCTGATCAGCCAGTTGGCTTAATCAGCCAGTGCTTCCGGGCATCAGCCAGTTGGCACATCAGCCAGTGCCTCCGGGTGTTATTAGCTCACCAGCCAGTGCATCCGGGCATCATTTGACGCGTCGCGCGTTAAAAGGGACCGGGTTCGTGCCCCGTGCGTCCGGTTGCTGGGCACCCTAGGCATCAGCCAGTTGGCACATGTGCGTCGGTGCGCGTCGCGCGTTAAATGGGGTTCGACCCCGTCCCGACCTTACACGGTGCCGTAGGTCTAAGGGGGTGTAAAACAAATAAAAAAGAAAGAAAAAATAAATGAACAATTCGTACGGAAAAAATAAATCCAGGGTACCCTAATGATCCGTGTTAAACTCTAAGGTGGGACAGATATTTTCAAAACTATCTTAAAAAGCATATATCTTCCATTGTTTGCACAGGAAGGGCGTAGATAGTGGTGCAAGCTGAAAGCCCATAGATGTTTTGCAGATGTCCAGGCGCTATTGTCTTTGGGTTTGCTCCCAAGGGATCCACGTCATGATAAGAATTTCTGGCATGAAGACAAATTTAGAACAGGTATTTTTCAAATCTTGATACAATATTATATTTCTGACACTTCTGTTGATTTACGATAAACTAATCAAGCTCAAAGCTGTAGGCAAAACTGAGACATCCTTTTTGTTTAACACACAATACACTTCTCTAAAGACTGATAAAGCTCATACAATCACCAGCCACAAACCTCATCACGATTTCTTTTCTGTCTGTCTGTCTGTCTGTCTGTCTGTCTCTCTCTCTCTCTATATATATATATATATATATACAACAACTCGAAAAGTTCTTCCCAGAGAACAATTCGTACAGGACACACACACATATATATATATATTTCATATAAGTGCATATACAGATTAAATTGTCAGTCGTACGAAAAACGAAAAATAAATGAACAATTCGTACGGAAAATAAATCCCTACCGTAGGTCTAAGGCGGGTGTAAACACTAAAATATTTGAAAGAATAGTTAGACAGAAAATACATACCAGTATTTTTCAGTTCCGAGTGCAATCTATCCATCTATCTACCTATCTCTCTATCTGCCTGTCCGTCCATCTATCTATCTATCTGACTGTACATGTATCTATCTATCTATCTATCTCTCTATCTATCTATCTGACTGTACATGTATCTATCTATCTATCTATCTCTCTCTCTCTCTCTCTCTCTCTCTCTCTCTCTCTATATACTTATATATATATATATTATATATATATATATATAATATATATATATATATATAATATATATTATATATAAGCTTCCTGCTTCTCGAAACTACTAGAAAAACTCTTGTTACTCCGATTAAATGATTTCCTATGGACATCTCCTAATCAGTTGGCTTTAAAAGGTCCCCTCAACTGACCTGTGTATCTATGTACTTAAAGAAACAATATCTAAATACATTGACAGTAATTCAACCATTATAGCTGTTTCCTTGATATAAGTAAGGCATATGATAGGGTGAACCACAATATTTTATTTGCAAAACTAGAAGACAGGAAGGTTCCCATGTACATATTAATTTATTGAAATTTTGGTATTCCACCAATCTTTCACTGTTAGGTGGGGCAATGTACTATCCGAGTGTTTTGGCTCCTCTTGTGGGGTGAGACAAGGCTCCTTGCTCTCCCCTATGCTGTTTAATGTGTATATTGACGGATTAATTGTTTCACTTAATGAGGCAACACTAGGATGTTGTATAGATAACACAAGGATAAATAACTTAGTTTATGCCGATGATATGGTGTTAATAAGTCCCTCTGTTAAAAGTCTGGATCGGCTACTAAAAGTCTGCGAAGTGTATTCGCAGAAACATGATATTCTTTTTAATATGACAAAAACTAAGGTTATGCAATTTCATCCTAAAAGCTGTAATCAGCCAGCTGATATAAGGTTTAAAATGAATGGTGAAGTAATTGAGGAAGTACAAGAGTTTAAGTATTCGGGTCAAACTATTACCAGCTCCTTGAGTGATGACTCGGATATAAGAAAACAATCTCGAAGCCTGTGTGCTAAAGCGAATATGACCATAAGGAACTTTCGTTTCTGTACAAGTGAAGCTAAAGACACACTCTTTCGTACTTTCTGCAGTAATATATACGGTCAGCAACTCTGGGTGAATTATAAAAAGGTTCTGGCAGAACCCTAAATTTGCTGTACAACAGGTCGTTTAGACTCTTACATAAATTACCCCCGAGATGCTCAGCTTCGTAAATGTTTGCAACCCGCAATGTTCCGAGCTTCCCGGAGGTAAAAGACGTGCTCAACACAGTCTAATGCAAAGAATTAAAAAATCAACCAACCCGATCATCCAAGCTACCCATGAGTCCTGCCATTATCCTCTAAGCTATGGACTTTTTGGTACGAAAACGTCTGTCTGTAGCTCCACTTAACTTCGACAGTGCAGTATTATTTCTAATCAATTGTATATATTTTTATCCTTAGTGTATGAACTGTCATTGTATTAATAATATTTGTCATATGGGCTATAGTCTGCCAATAAACCTTTTCATTTTCATTTCATTTCATATATATATATATATATATATATATATATATATATATGAAAATTATTTCACGCGCTTGAGCACCTTTTTGTGTTTCCTTTCCTTCGTGGTTTATTCATCATATAAATATATATATATATATATATATATATATATATAATATATATATATATATTTATTGGTACATATCTCTAAAAGTTGTAAACAAATCTAAAATTCCGAAACTGTTTTTCAATCTGAAACCTTTATTATTATCATATATACGTCTTTTCTAATATGCATGTGGCCATATAAATAAATAACCAATTTACCCGTAAAGACCAAGACTTCTTCTTCAGCAAATTCTTTTCGCAGAAATCCAAATTAAAATTTGAGTTGGACGGAAAATAAACATTGCTTTCATGGGTCAGCCGCGTTTAATTATAATTTTTAAAACAGGCAGATATTTCCCATATCTTAAAACAATATTTGCTTTACGATAGGAGCTTTATGCCCATCATAGAAAAATAAATTGGTGTCAACATAATGGTCCCACGCATCGGAACAGATGACGCCCAGATTTGATGGGAGACAGCCAATCACAGCAATCTGGATCGGTTCCAGAACCTCGGTTGGGAGCCATGCAAGCCTACACGCTAAGTCCCGCCCAAAATTCACGCCCAGGCTTCATGGAATCAGCCAACTACGACACTGTGGGGCGGGCCAAGGACCTCGGGTTGGTCGAAATGCAGGCCTACACGTTAAACCACGCCCAAATTTCACCGTCTGCCAATAGGGTGCTAAGGATCGCTCTTGTGGGTTGGTCACATGCCCCCTTATAAAGGGAGAGTCTCGATGCGGAGACACAGTTTCGTTCATTTCCAGCTATTGAATTACAAAATATGAATCAGCTGTACAACACCCCCGATTCGGTGGAGGATGAGCCCGATTACGCTCAAGCAGCACAAATAATTTTCAGCGCGGCAGATCGGGGCGAACTTTTATCTACCCAGTTTGTTACGAAAATTGTAACGAAATGCAAGAACCGCTCAATGAAGACGATATTGAAATGTGAATAACTTATAAGTACCTAACCTAACTTATTCAGTGTTTTCCTACAACGCAAAAATTAACCCCAGGTTTCTTTCCCGTTTATAATTTATTTAGTATTCTAATTTCGTTTTATTTATTTTAATCCCAGGGCTCTTTTCTCGTTTATAATAATATAACCTAACCTAACCTCCTCGTTTATAATATAGCCTGACCTAACCTAGCACAATTGAACCTAACCGGGCCACATTTATATACATCGTTTCATTCAGTATTAATGAACTTTTAAACGCGTTTTGAAAAATATTTTTAAATTATTGTCTGGCTCCTTCGTCGTTCTTTCTGCATATATTATATATATATATATGGTGTGTTTTATTTGTACATCTCTCGACAGTTTAAAAATTTATAGAAAGTTCTACAGATAGGATTTTAAAATTATCAAAACTTTTAAGAATTGCCTGCGTTTTGAAAAATAATTTTAAATTATTGTCTGGTTCCTTCGTCGTTATTTCTGCATGTGCACTCCCAGCTAATCTTACTTTTGAAAACTGTCAGGATACCTGCTTATGGTTACAATTTGCTGTTAGCCTAACCTAGCTTTATTTTAATTTATAAAAAGCCGTAATAAAGCGAAGTGAGCTGCTAATCTATCCAGAGGGCCGGTCTCTATTCATATATATATATATATATATATAACTTGGTTGAATGGTTTGTTCTTAGGGAAGCGTAACTTAGCGAGGAATAGGAGGACGAAAAGATGGTATATGTTTATTAACAGACGTTTCGGAAAAATTCAATTTCCATCATCAGTGCTAAAAATTTTAAAACAAGTAAAAATAAATACGTATAATAAATAAACGAACAACAAATTAAAATGGCACAACAATTAGCGAGAATCAAAAACAAGTTACGATGTGTATTAAATTAAAAGATTAAAAGTTAAATGATGTAAAGAATAAAAGTATGGATAATAAGTAAAATATAAAATGGTTTAGGTAGAACAGAATTGTAAAATTACTTACAATTAGCGAAAATTAAAAGCAAGTTTCAAAGTGTATTAAATTAAAAGATTAAAAGTTAAATGATATAAAGTATAAAAGTATGGATGAAAAATAAAATATAAAATGGTTTATGTGAAACAGAATTGTAAAATTTCTTACCAGATTGTAATGAGACTAATTATACAGAAGGTTGGGAATGGTTGCCTGTTGAAAGAATTCCATTGGGACGATGGAGCCGGGAGGAGTGATAGTGGATTTCTTTTGAAAGTTTATTTGGCAATGTTTAAATTGAAAGCGGAACTGTAATCGTTGAGGGTTGGCTGGATACTAAGGATGTAAAGGGACTCAAGTATGCGGAGGTCGATTAGTTGGTTGGCTGAGTTGATAATTTTGAAATTGGAGGAAAGTAACGGGTGGTTGTGGAGGTGGCAGTGATCCCTTATTGCAGATTTGGAGGGTTTGTTCAGGGGCTGTGAAGTTCTTGTAGAAATCCCACGATGCTCGTCCACTCTTGTTTGATATTGGCGGATGGTACTGCCAATATAGTTCGCTTTGCAGCGAACACAATTAAAAGCGTAGATAGTGGACGAAGCAAGTGGCTGGGGTGTTTTTTCTTTATGGTTGAGGTAGGATTTGATACTATTGTTGTTGGTAAAAGCGAAATGAAATTTAATTTGATGACACCTTTCTCCTTTTTCACAATGCCAACCACGCCTCCCTTTTTCTTAACTACCTTAATTCCCAACATAAAAATATTAAGTTCACCAAAGAAGACGAATCCAACAACACCCTTCCCTTCCTAGATATTACAATAACTAAACAGAACAACAAATTTAGCACTTCTATATATCGAAAACCCACGTACACAGGCCTGGGTACTAATTTCCTAAGCCACATCCCTTTGCTATATAAAATAAACAGTATTAAAATTTTAATCCACCGTGCCTACCATCTTTGCTCCTCGTACTTATCTTTTCACCATGAAATAGAGTTAATTCTTAACTTCAGCATTAATAACTCCTTCCCAAAACATCTGTTACAGTCTTTAACCAGAAATTTTCTTAATAATATTTATCAACCCCCCCCTTAAAATTCCTGCTGTTAAAAAAGACGTACAATATTTTTCATTCCCTTATTATGACCATATTAGCCACAAAATACTTTCAGAACTCCGTCTCTTACTCACGCCGCTTTAGCCCCAAATTAAATTTCATTTCGCTTTTACCAACAACAATAGTATCAAATCCTACCTCAACCATAAAGAAAAAAACACCCCAGCCACTTGCTTCGTCCACTATCTACGCTTTTAATTGTGTTCGCTGCAAAGCGAACTACAGTATATTGGTAGTACCATCCGCCAATATCAAACAAGAGTGGACGAGCATCGTGGGATTTCTACAAGAACTTCACAGCCCCTGAACAAACCCTCCAAATCTGCAATAAGGGATCACTGCCACCTCCACAACCACCCGTTACTTTCCTCCAATTTCAAAATTATCAACTCAGCCAACCAACTAATCGACCTCCGCATACTTGAGTCCTTTACATCCTTAGTATCCAGCCAACCCTCAACGATTACAGTTCCGCTTTCAATTTAAACATTGCCAAATAAACTTTCAAAAGAAATCCACTATCACTCCGCCCGGCTTCATCGTCCCAATGGAATTCTTTCAACAGGCAACCATTCCCAACCTTCTGTATAATTAGTCTCATTACAATCTGGTAAGAAATTTTACAATTCTGTTTCACTTAAACCATTTTATATTTTACTTTTCATCCATACTTTTATACTTTATATCATTTAACTTTTAATCTTTTAATTTAATACACTTTGCAACTTGCTTTTAATTTTCGCTAATTGTAAGTAATTTTACAATTCTGTTCTACCTAAACCATTTTATATTTTACTTATTATCCATACTTTTATTCTTTACATCATTTAACTTTTAATCTTTTAATTTAATACACATCGTAACTTGTTTTTGATTCTCGCTAATTGTTGCGCCATTTTAATTTGTTGTTCGTTTATTTATTATACTTATTTATTTTTACTTGTTTTAAAATTTTTAGCACTGATGATGGAAATTGAATTTTTCCGAAACGTCTGTTAATAAACATGTACCATCTTTTCGTCCTCGTATTCCTCGCTATATATATATATATATATATATATATATATATATATATATGGTGTGTTTATATTTATACATTTCTTGTACAGGTAGGATTTTAAAAATATTAAAACTTTTAAGAATTATCTGCTTTTTAAATTCGTGGCATTTTCTCTTGCTGTAGCTCTTTATTTTTACTTAACCTTATAGGACCGATGCGGAACTTGAACGCATTATAGCCACTTTTGATGAAAGAGGAATAAATGAAGTGGCAGCCACCCCACCTAGCCAACCCAGCGACCTGGATACAGAAGTCCCGGTATTGACTCACAGCCGGTCAAGCGAGTGCCAGTTAGTAGAGGAGCTAATGTAAGTGTTTTTAGATTATATAGTATGTTTTTACTTTTCTTGTGGAATCGTGAACAATAAGTTTGGGTAGGCCAGGTTAGGCTACGACAGGCTAGGATATACATATATATATATATATATACAGGGTGAGTCAAAAGTAGCGCCCATTTCTGTTTTTTTCGGCTGTCAGATTGTGCATCGATCACGAGGGAGGGCACTTTGAAAATTGCAAGTAAACAGCTTGGTACAGTTCCGTAATAATTTTCCCCCGAATAAATGGTTAGATAAACATGTCATTCATTTATTTCTACCTTCTTGTACACTGTAATACAAATGGCAAACAAACAATCAACTGACAGAAATCGGGCGCTACTTCTGACTCACCCTGTATATATATATATATATATATATATATATATATATGTGTGTGTGTGTATATATATAGATGGTGTACACAAAACGATTTAACCGCATCCAATTTCGTGACATTTATTTAAATTACAGTGCCGAAACGGAGCTAGATCGCATTATAGCCACTTTTGACGAAATGGTGATAAATGAAGTGGTAGCCACCCCGCCTAGCCAACCCAGCGATACAGAAGTCGCGATATTGGCTCACATCCGGTAAAGCGAGTGCCAGTTTGTAGAGGAGATTATGTAAGTATTTTTTGAGGGTAAGAACAAAACCCAATATATTTTCATTTATTAAATAGTAGAAAACATGTAGAAAAAGGGTCAGTGCCCGTCACATAATTCTTAATGGCTACAGCTACAAATGTATATACAGATTTACACAATATACATCTTACACATTACAGGGGGAACTAACATATGGGTACTTTTTTTTATCTGTCTGCATACATATTTATCATTCATATTTGTGTCGCATAAATCGAATAATTTTTAAAAATTCATAAATCCCTTCCCACGTGACATATGCATGAGAAAAAAATACAATACATTCCACATGTTTCAGTATAATATCCTTGGAAACGATATGAATTCCAAATAAACTCAGGCACGCCTAGCTGCGATATAAAATTTACAATTGCCGAGTCATTCCACGGTGGAAATCCGAGTGAATCGAAATAGCACATTCTTTCCTTAGTTTTAAAATAGATTGCAAACCAATGAATATAATCACCACCCACAATGACGGTGTTAACGATAATCCCGTACCAGTTTCTCGAAATAGACAGCTTCAATATTTCATTCTTTGCAAAAACACCGATAAATTTGGAACGAGCGAAGCGGTCACTTTTCATCACTCTCTGAATTGTATTCGCATCCATTTTAAAAATCTGTGGTAACGCTCCTGAAACGATCAACCTCTATTAGTGCCTGTGATTCTAGATACACGAATGCACTTATAGGCGCGTCTATAGGTTTGGCAAACTCCAACCTCACTGAGATATTTCCGCTCTGTTGTGAACTTAAATGCGTATTTACACCAGCAGTTAAGTCTGGCGTAATGTCAAATGAGTAAATATTAAACTCTTCCACAAATTCTTTCAGCGTTATGCCGAAACCAAGTTCATCACACGCTCCTGTATTATGAGCAAGACTACTATATGCTCTCGCGCAGAGCGGGAGCACAGAATCTGTTGAGTAATCCATATTCATTACCCCACCCAGAGCAATGCCATTTGTATATAGAGTAATATTTTTAAGGCCGAAATTCTCGAATTTTAAGGCACTCTTTTTATATTTTCCACTCCAATAGCAATGTTTTCTAGCTGTTTCGATGCCAGCCCTGCGGGGATCGTGTACAGTTTGATCTGTACCCTGTTAATTGGATATTTCACTGTGGCGTGTTTCAAGTCTTTCTCAATTTCTATTTGCTTCGGGGAGCTCAATTTCACTCGGCGTATAGGCAAATACGTTTCCATGATGTGTATCACAACGGGTTTCACGCCTTCTTCTTGGTCAGTCCCCAGATTTATGCAGATCTCAGGGTTCGTGCGGGTTAGCTTCAATTTCATATCCACATCGTTCATAAGCAACTTCTCCTGGAATGTAAAGTCTGTATGCAGGCGTCCAAAACACTCGTATATCTTCTTTTTAGAATTTTTAAATCTATCCTTTATACTACTCTCGTCTTTAGTGTGGTAATACCCCTCGACGGTTAAAAGAGGTGTCCTTCGCTTCTTTTGAAAAGTTGAGGACATTTTCCAGATAGGCTCGTAGGTGATAGTACCCCATGCCCCTGCCGAGATGTTAGTCTGATTTAAATATACGTCACACTGATTGAATATGGAGTGCAGAAAGTTGGTTTCAAGGTAGGCAACGTAACTATCATCGCAGTCCGTTCCGTCAGAATGGGCTATGCGTAGTTTAGCATACATGTGCATGCAACTCGGGTCAAAAAAGTAAGGGCCTGAGCTGGGTATCACGAATTCTATAGGGGCACTGGGTGAACTAATTGTGTTTAACGGGTTAATTGTAATAAAGTCACTATGTTCAATAGAGACCTGGGTAGGTGGCATATCAAAGAGGGACAGTTCCGATTTACAGCATTGTGAACCACACGGATAGATGAAACGTGCCATGACGAGTCAGAAATAGTGCCACCTTCCCTCGGCGAGTATTAGTCAATCTATGATTCGTGAGAGTAGCGTCCTCAGCTTATATCAGTAAAAAATGATCAGCCATAGGTTTCATACGCTTAGAGCACTTCTTTTTTGGTTTCCTTTTGCGTTTAACGCCACGTGATGGTAACCCCTTCTTCCTAGCAGATCTCTTCTTCCGCCACGTGTTGGTAACCCCTTATTCCTGACAGATCTCTTCTTTCCGCCACCACGCATTTTTCTCTTCGCATCTTTGATGATTTCATCCCGTGTACGTTTTAAATGTTTTTTAGAGCTTCTTTAGGCTTAGTGCCACCAATATGTCCTCTGCCGCGTTAAAACCTGTTTGTAACGCCTTCCTCCCTAGGTACCTGGCCCCCTCTTCAACAGTGGGACAGCGGTGCGTAGTATGGATGAAAAAATGGACCCAAGTCCACTACCACGCTGGTATCTCACCCCTCGGTATACTGTGAAAGGCTTTCTGTCCATTATAACTCAGTGCGTCGAAAGTGCAGCTTCACTGTTAAGCTCCCGTCACCGAATGGGAAATTTTTACCCTCAATCGTTCTTATATATATTGAGATATTGGTTATTAGATTAGTTGCGACATTCACATAATGGGGTATGTCATATGTAATACTCAAACTCCTTCCTCTATGGTTGGGGATGTGAGCTATGCGTAGCAGGCGTGCCTGGGTATCCCCAACAAACTGGTGTTCCGCTATATTGCTGTAAATATAGCACATGTCTGGAGGCTGAGAGCTTACATCCAATTTCTCCATCTTCAATTGATACACTAAGGTGGACAAGTCATGCTGTGCCTCGTGAAAGGTGTCTCTTTGGAAGGCTGATCGATATCGCCCCTCGGTTATAATTTTGAACACTCTTCCGTCTTTAAGATTTCTGTTAACCTTTGATTTTAGGATTAGAGTATGTGCAGGGTTTCCTTTGTTTACGATTTCGTATAATAAATCATTCGTAAGATTGAGTTTTTTAAACTCACGTTTAAGTCTCTCACAACATCCTCAGCCGAACCATAACGCCCGGTCCTAGTGTTACTTCTGTACTGAAAACTGTGCAACCTTAGTCCGGGCGATACGTATAGTTTCATCCCGAGTTAACCCGGCTTTTGCACACTCATTACAGTCTCTAAGAATCGTAAAAACGGTATCTTTATAATCAATATTTAAAAAGAGGGTGTCCAGCTGAATTTCACATATCCCCACCTCATACGAATCACGACCCAATCAATGGGTCCATGGAGCTCTGTTACAAAGTTGGCTAGTGTGTTGTTAGGGTGTACAGACAGGGACGAGGAGGACGGGAGTGTGACGTAGAAATGGTTAGGAGTCATGCTGCATACTAATTAAGCTTCATTACTGCATCAGCTTTTATATAGGTATTGAAGCTTTCTGGGTAACCTAGCCACTTCACCAGGTACATTTTTCTCTTTCCTGTACCTTTGCTTCCTAAATTTTCTCAATTTTAAACACATTTTTTCCTAAATTAAATACCACTTTCTGCAATTCCTCGCGGTAAAAGCCTCCCGAGATCTCTTCTCCATTCAAATCTTCAACGTAATACATCATTATCTCACCTTTAGGCTCATAGCCCTAACTTTAAAAATCTCGCGTGTCCATCCTTGCTCAAAACCCTTCGCGAATTTATTTCCCGAACGTGACAGCCTTACATAGTCATTGATTTTGAAACGCGCAGAGTGTGGTGGTGGTGGCGGCACTCCATCTCTTCTCGGGCGCTTGCCTCTTTCTAAAACATCGTTAGGCGTTGTACCGATCGTACGATGGTGTGAACGGTTGTAGGATGAAGCCAATGAACGAGAACGTTTATATATCTGTGTTTTTATGTGTAAAATATCGGTGCATGCGTTCCTTTATGGTACGTTGAACTCTTTCAGCTAAAGAAGCCTTATGTATAGAATTGGAAGTGTAATAGCTGATATTAAACTCTGACAGCATGTTCTGAAAAGCGCGTCCTATAAATTCTTTTCCCATATCCGTACAAAAATAGCCAGGAATCCTGTTTTCTTTCAACATCAGCGTTTTGGCCGCTTTAGCAACTGTTTCAGGCGATTTATTTTTCAAGGGAATTAGCCAAAGGTATCTAGAGAATACATCTATTATGAATAGGATGTAACGGTGGCCATCGTTATACATTGAATATCTTTGCATGTCTGTTAAATCTGCCTGCCAAATAGGGTCAATCGAGGCGCGGCTGTTGTCTTGGCTGTTTTAAACCTTTATCTCACAGGCTTATGAAGTGTATAAGCATCCTGTCCCCGCAAAAATCTCTCAACATCTTTTTTCCTTACACCATAAACACCTCTGTACAATCTATTAACGCCACCATAGGATGCGGCGTTAGAAATGTCATAATAGTGTCTACCAAATACGTTAGCCATTTGCGTATTTTAGAGGCACGTGGATAAGGTTGGCCGCCTGCTCTCTTTTTTCTCCTCTTCAGAGACACTGCAGCTGCTGGGGGCGAAGGTGTACTCAGTTGTGACACGGGCGATGCATGTTCCAAGTTTTTTAACCTATTCAGATTACCTATCAATGTTTTGGGGACATTTATTTGCTGTAGTCTTGCTTTAATATGCCTCCATCCTGTTGGTGAGGGCCATTCCACTTTATCACCAGATCATGAAGAATATCAACGATATTGGACCCTTGTACCCTTGTTCCTTCAACAATGACCTCGCCTGTATCGGTCCACTGTATGATGTGGTCCTCACTCAATAGATTATAAAGACTTAACCCTTTATTCCTCAATGTATGGGGGAGCCTGTTTTTTAGCACATGTTCGATGTGTTGTGCTCCGCTGCTCTTTGGTTGCCCAGGTCCTGTGTCGCTATGCTCAGCGCTACTCGAGCTGTGCCTCACGGGGCTCTGTAGGATGCTTATAATCTTCGTACTCATGAAGAAATTTCTGCAAAGCCTCTTGGTACAAGATCCTTTTCTCATCAGGTGCCTTTTCACTGTTTAATAGGGCTAGCAACTCACTTTCCATTCTTTTAAGCTACTTTTACGGGGTTCTAGAACCGCATCTGGAGTCTCTTTGTAATGAAGCATACACCTCGTGCGGAATCACAACCACCTTCTTCATTATATTAATCTAGTCAGTAAAGGCCCAAAATGAAAATAAGATGGGCAGGAACGACCTCCTCTTTGTACAATAATGCGCTTTTTCTTACCCACAGTCTGACTTTTATGAGCGAGCGTCCGTATTATGTTCTTGTAACGACGTAAGCGAGTCTTCTGAGAGGGTTTCATTGGAACATTACATTTTATAACATTAAGGCAGATTTCACAGATGCATTTTAAAAAGTCAGAGTCGATATTTTTAACAAACATCTGCTGCAATGCCGAGGCAGTCGTTGATAGATTTTTATTAATTCGCGGTATTTCTTTAGCCTATTCGTCATTCTGGAATATACACGGTTTCAGGTTCGCTTGGAAATATATTCGTTCTTAGAAGCACCCTAAACGTGTTTCGCGGGTGAAGGTCACAAAGCAAATATCCATAACGTTGGTTTGTGACCTCTTTATAAACCTCCAAAAACTCCTTACGCTGATTCGGGAACATTTGACTGGCTAATACCCCAATTTGTGACACATCTCTACGTTGCGCGAATAAGACTAGATATTGCGTATTTAGCGACACATCGCGCATGTATCTATTTTTGAAAAATAGATTCTGATTGATGAAGAACACGCTTATGTTAAGGTGGTGGGAGAATACTGTAAATGTCTCGGCAAACGTTTTATCCATCTCCAACATGAGGTCGTCAATTACGATGACTGTATGTTCATTTCCCTTTAACGAATTAACGTCATAGACCCCCTTGTGGAACAAAACATCATCTTGGTACTCGTTGAACACTGATTGGTATGTCGAATAGCACCATATAACTTTATGCAAAAATTTTGAGAATATTTCCCCCTTTTCTTTAATGATTTTAAGCATAAACACCGTTTTACAACAACCTGTAGGTCCAGATATAATACATGTGGATGGGCTCGTGAACTTGAATTTTTCTACAGATTCCATTTCTAACACGTCACACCCCTAAGTGGGTCATTTACAAAATATTACAATTAACGAGTGCTGCTCCTTATATTTTGTTTTTTCTTCCACAGAACCGTGAATGACGACGATGTACAGCACTCCATCATCGATATCACGGATGAACCCATTGTCCGTGCATCTACAGTACCCACCCCCCGATGAGCCCTCACCAGCGACATGTAGCACGTTCAAAGCGGAGGTGTGATGACGAACCCTCCACGTCAGGTATAAAGCGCTCCAGGGTTGTTAGAACACCAGTAATAGAACCCCCAACCCTCAACGTCTTACGCAACAAGCCCCACAGTAACGCCTTCCGCCAATATACCCCCTTATTCATCCTCCACAGCAGCTTCCTGTTCTGTTGAGTCTGCAGTAATAGAGCCCCAACCCTCAACGCGTTACGCAACAAACCCCACAATAGCGCCTTTCAAATATAGCCCCTTATTTATCCTCCAGAGCAGCTCCCCGTTCTGTTGAGGATGGCATAACATTCGAGTTGGTGCGCACCGCAACCCCAACCCCAGCCTTGACTAGAAATCGGTATATATTCAGGGTTGATCCTAGATCCATGTATAGCAACGGTATTGAACACGGACTACGTCGCGTAGTTAGAGCGTGTTGTAGAGTTTGCCCTTCAGAACCGCGACGAGCGTGAAGTCAGGACGAGGCTGTCTTTCAGATTCGGGTCAGATGACGGTGATGTAGATGATTTTTGGGTAGTAGTACCATTCAGGCGTTTGGCTGCTGAAGATGTAGAGTATATATTAGGTCGTATAATGCAGGCCTCCCAAAGTAGTATAGCTTTCAATATGGACAACTTCACAGTAAATATTGACCGTGTATTCCGTGTTGCGGGTCATAGTGCCACACCTTACTCTTAACTTCAATTCTCAGGCTATTTTAGACGGCATATAAACGTCGATCGTGGTTGCGGCTTTATAGCAGTAGTCTTAGCTCGTATGTTTACTGTACTAAATACACGAGCCAAAAATTTGGTGCCTACGGTCGTGGAGCGTGCCCGTAAACTAGCTGTAGACTGTGAACTTGAGTTTGACTGTAATATGGGTCCTGAAGAGCTGAGAAGGGTAGAACAGGAAATGAATGTTCGTATAGTTGTATTTGGACTGGATGATCGTCGTAGAACTGTGTATGTTTTTAAAAGCTGTGTGAGAGATCGTACAAGACCCCTACTTATTTTAGGACTGTCAGGGCAACGTATCTCCCATCCGTAATATAAGGTGCCTTTACGCGAGTTATGACAAAAGTCGAAAATATGGACGACATCATGATTTGTGTAAGGGGTGTCTCGAGTTTGCGGATGATATAGTGAAACATTGTAAAGAATGTCACATGGTATGTGAGCAGTGTAAAAGCCCAAATGTGAAAGCCGTGTAGTTGAAGCTGAGAAGAGGGATTGTAATGTGTGTAGACGCACATTTTTCAATAATAGCTGTTTTGAGTTCCATAAATCAATTGGCACGTGCAGGAAAATGAGAATCTGTGAATGTGGTATGTTTCACATGATGGATAATTGGGGAAGTTTACCAAATGTGATGAAATTCACTGTCTACATGCCATGAGAAATATAAGGCGGATGGTGTAAAGCATGTATGTTATATGAAAGACGCCAAGCCTAAAAACAACCCTTGTATAACTGTGTACTACGATATAGAAACATACACGAACGCTGAAACCAAAGAGGTATTCCACATTTACTTGTGAGCCAGACTATCTGTGATGAGTGTATGGAGATCGAGTGTGATGAGTGTCACAAATGTGGTAAACGGACAAACGTTTTTAAAACGAATGCCACGATAGCCCTGTAAAACTATTTGTGTCCTATATTGTCAAGTTAGCGGACAAGTTCAAAAAAATGACTGTGTATATTCTCGCCCATAACGGGGCAAAATTTGACACACAGTTCCTTTATAAGGAGTTGCTTGAGCACGAGTCCTCTGAGATATTTACAGGTGATCCATTGAAAAGAGGCAACAAATTAATACAGATGCAAATAAGAGGTAATGTACAATTTAAAGACACTTTATTATTCACACCTTGTAAATTAGCAAAGCTACCCAAGGTGATGGGCGTAGCAGCTGAAGTTTCAAAAGGATATTCCCTTACACATTCCTCACTAGCGAAACTTTAAATTACGTAGGTACCTCCACCCAAACATTACTTTAACTATGATTGTATGAGCCAGATGAACGTGAAGATTTTGACGATACTACAACAGTTTTAATGAACGTAATCCTTATAATATAGCTGATGAATGTGAGCGTTATTGCGTGAATGATGTGCGCGTGCTTAGAGTATGTTTCCAGGCCTTTAGAAGGATGTACATATGTCGTTTCAAATGCGATCCGCTGCAAGTCGCAACCACCATCGCCTCATTATGTTTTACGGTGTTCAAGAATAACTTCATGCCTAAAGATACCTTAGCCATTATCCACAGAAACAACCCCGCAGTTATGGGCACAAGGCTATTTACTGGCTCATACACCTACAGCAGCAGACAGGTGTATACATAAAGCATGCCCGCAACACGGGTGAAGTACCCAAGGTTAATGGCCGTGTTTTTTGGGTTGATGGTCTAAGTGAAAACCGTGCCTGGCGAGAAGACTGTGTACTCCTTTAACGGTGCTGGTGGCATGGATGCCCCCGTCCTGAGTGTGGAATCGGGAGATATCCACGGTAGATCTCCTGCCGACTGTCTTGCGTGGACGCGCACCCGCGATCAACTTATAGGCTCCCAGTTCACTCACAAAGTCTTGTGGGAGCATGAATATGATGCACGGGATGAGAGAGAAGTACCGTGAAGAAATAAACACGATCAAGCGTTCAATGGTGCAGGATCCTCTCAAATGCGGTGATAGCTTGTTCGGTGGCGTACAAATCCCTTCAAGCTATACTTTCCACCTACGGAGGGTGTGAAGCTCCATTACTACGATTTCTGTTCTTTATACCCCTACGTGATGAAGAACAATCCGTACCCCGTAGGTGCACCTGAAAAAATGGTGGGCCCTGCCTACCCCATCGAGAGTTTTCAAGAAATTTGAATGACGCTACTTTGGCTCTCTTTCGTAGACGTGCTCCCCCTCGCGATTTATGGATGCCGATCTTACCCGTCGTTATAGATCACAAACTCATGTTTCCCCTGTGTGTGAAGTGCGCGGAAGAGAACAACAGCGATTGTAACCATATACCCCACCAGCGTAAGATCAGAGGCGTATACACAAGCCCTGAGCTGGCCCTAGCCGTTCGCACTGGGGATAGAATAATGAAGATACATGAAGTGTGGAGGTTTCAGAAGCTACCCAACCTTTTCACACCATATATAAAGACATTTTTTAAGGATAAGGTTGAGCCGTCAGGATATCCGCGAAGGGTTGAAACCGAAGATGAAAAAACGTCTTATATTCAGCATTACCGTGACCACGAAGGTATAAAACTTGACCGTACCCAAATTGTAAAGAACCCTGACAAGCGCTTTAGTGCAAAGTTGTGTCTAAACAGTCTTTGGGGAAAGTTTGCGCAGAATACCGGTAAAGAAAACGTTCATTTGGCACAAAGTTATAGTGAAGTTTGGGATTACGCCAACGCACCCGATAAAGAGGTCATGGAGATTGTGAATGTAGGTACTTATATAATAAAGTACAACAACACGAATTGGCCACAGATACCTCACGGGTTACAAACATTCCTGTAGCCAGCTTCACAACAGCCTACGCACGCATCAAACTTTGGGGCCTATTGCATTCTCTTGGGCGGCGGGTTGTATGCCGATACAGATAGCGTGATATTCACAGCGAGGAGGGGTGAATACATGCCGCTATTGGGGAGTTCCTCGGGAGCTAACTGACGAGATCAAGGATGAGTATGGGGACAGCATACGCCGACTCGTTTGTGTCAACAGGGCCAAAAACCTATGGGGTACGGGTGAGGATAGGGGATGATACGAAGTATATCGTGAAGGCTAAGGGCATCACGCTTAACCAAGCGAATCTGCGGGTCGTTAACCTTGATTCGCTGAAAGAGTTAGTGTGCTTGGAAGATGATGAGGATGACCGTCTGCCCCAACTGACTGTAGGCACCCACAATTTTCGGGCGCAGAAGCTGGGGGGGCGTGAAGTTGCTTAGGGGTACAAAGGTGTGCCGCAACACCTATAGAAAACGCTACCAGGTGCCTGGTACCTATGACACCGTGCCCTTTAGATACCATAATCTTTCATATGTCTATTGCTAACTTATTTATTAAACGTATTTGTGAATATATATATATCACCTTGAATATTTCGTTTATTAAATAAATCGTGTTTCAACTAGCGTTCTAGTTTGCGTGTGTGCGTGTGTACAGTAAAAAGTTAAGCCCCGCCCACTGTAAGACCGGTGACGTGAATCATGCCGCAACCTGAGCAGGCCTCTATCCCTGCGCTCAGATGTGTATTCTCTCGCGTAGAAGAAAAATAGTAATGGCTACCTTTAATATCGCGTGTTCAACATTTATGAAGTGGTATTCAGTAAAGGCGTAGATGTAGTGGATACTGAAAAACTCCCTATCCCAGCCTCCTTTGACTCTTTTAAGGAAGCATTGAATCGTGCGAAAGGTCAGGCTATTCAAATACTCTACAGATATTCTGGCGAGGGAGTTGTAGGATTTCGCAGTACAGACGATGTACTGAAGTATGTTATAGAACTAAGCTTTATAAAGGCTCACATATACAGCGTGGTAGAAGAAGCAACACGCTCAGAAGATAAACAACAGTTATGGGTAGTGAGTCTTGTGGATGAGTGGTGTGATAAGCGGTATTATATCATATTGCACCATACCGATTACTCGTACCCTAAGTCTGAAAATGTAAATCTTGTCATCATGGACAATCTTAAATATTTTTACCACTACATTAATATATATCATGATGAGGTTTGTAGTGAGGTTGTGGCTAATGGGTTGCGTGAGTTTTTAACAGATTTTAGAGATGAGTGTCGTTTGTTAAACAAAAAGGATAAATATGAACATATGTTTCTCTCTAATAGCGCGCCGGTTTGTGAAGAGGTTTAGTTTGTGGAAATGGCGTGTGATAAAACATTATATTCGTTTCTGGAAATTCTGCTTGTCCAAGAGTGTTCGAGCAAGTCTGCACACGCTTTAGCAGTGTGACGCGTTCCCGTGCCTCCCAACCGTGTACCTCACGGCGCATACGAGTTCGAACAAACCCATTCACGTTTCATCAGCGTGACTTACCCCGCCCCGTCGAGCCGATCCTCCCTCCTGTGGCTCACGCGGAGTATACGAGTTCGAACAAACCCGTACGCGTTTCATCAGAGTAATTCATTCCTCCCGTCGAGCTGATCTTGTTTCCTGCGGCTCATAGTCATCTCAGAGCTTCCACCGAGTGGATGTGTCATAGTCATCTCAGAGCTTGAACCGTGTGAATACGATGGAACTCCCTTTGAGAAGCATTCTCAACACCTCATACGACGTCTCCGTGACGAAATCATTGCGCGTGTTCAGGCGAGAAACCGGCACCATTAACTGTGTGCTTGAAACGATCTGCAGGCATGCAAGCAAACGTAACGTTATTTATTTAAGTATTGAGGAGATGCATAAAATCTTCGTGGTAGTTGAGAGGTGGGCTGAGAACCGTTATAAAATACCAGCTGACGTAGGTACAATAAGAGAGATGATTAGTGACGCCTCCTCATATACCATTGTTTGTACATTGTGTGTAAATAACGAAGAACCATGCATTGATATATGTCTGATGTGGAAGAATACATCTGATAATGACGTTCTTGTTCCTACACGAAGCCGTTTCATCCTCGACAAAATGTTTGAGATCGTCGGATTCCGTAAGCTGAAACCTATATTAGATGCGCGTGTTACAGACATGATTTATTTTGACACGGTTCTTGAACACGCATACACCGCCCTGCTCGACAGATTTGTTGAATGTAGGAATGAACAAGGGGAGAACGGTCTAGATCTGGATGCATATTTAAAAGGTTTAGATTCTTCGAAATACCCTGAACTTTGGTACAAAGCACTTGAGAGGTACAGAGCTGAGCTCGCCTACACTGTTTACCCTGAAGAGTTGTACCTCTATATGTGGATAGGTGTCGTTACGATTTGGAAGATTATTTCCAATGCCGCTATGCCGAGTGAAGAAGAGTTCACGATTGAAAAGTTCGGGACGTTAAGAAAAAATCCCTGATTGGAAAGGCATGATTATAAATTTGTTTAATGTTGTGGCTAACGATGACATTTTTGTGCGTGCTTTTGATTGTGTTCTAGCCGTGCTTAAAGATATTTAATATATATGTATATTTCCCTGTACTAATATATTGATCATACTATGTTTTGTATATTTTCAATATATTTAATATAACTGTGTATTTTTTCCTGTACTAATATTTTGATAATGCACCGTTTTGTATGATTATATATTTTCCATTCATGATGCTATTATTTAACCATATATACTGTATGTCCCGTTGTATATCCATTAATTCAGCTAAAATAAACAGAATGATGTATTGGTGTTTCATTTATTCCTTTTGGTTTGTACACAATTATATCATTTGTTTGGTTTCTAAAGCGGATTTCAGAATAATTAATTAATTGCTATTTGTCAAACCGATCTTCTAAGCCAACTGATGGATGAATATATGGTATAATTTAATAAATAACGCAATATGGCAACTCTACTTTCTAAGCAAGATGACGGAAAAATATAAGGATTAATTAAATAAATATTGCTATCTGGCAACTCAGCCTTCTAAGCCTCTGGCTGCTTAATATATGCTTTAATTTAATAAATAAAGAAATCTGGCAACTCAACCTTCTAAGCCAACTGCCTGATTAATATAGAGAATAATTAAACAGATATTGCTATCTGGCAACTCAGCCAACTGGCTGATTAAGCCAACTGGCTGATTAGGGGCCCTATAAGAGAGCGCCGGGGGGCTGAAGACCTCATATGCGCTTGGCTCTCGTCAAGCGAAGACCCTTCCTCTGGGTCCTCTCCTCCTCTCTCTCTCTCTCTCTCTTAGGTTAGGTATGCCCCTTTGGGGGTGAGGCTGTCCCACCTTCTCCTCCAAAGAGGTCTCCCCTCTTCCTTAGGTTAGGTATGCCCCTTTGGGGGTGACACTTTTGCAAAATTATGCAACATTATGCAATTGCTTTGCACTCGACCATTTTGCGGTTATTCTACTGCGTTCCTTTGAGGGTGCGTTCCTTTGAGGGTGGTGGTAACGGCATTTTTGTCCGTATTTGCACCTCCCATAACTTGCATAGGTGTTGCAAACAGTAAGATGGTGGAACTTGCACTTCTTTTCAAACTTGCAATATCCACTTATGTAATGTGTTACATAATGTGGGCTGTGCACAGATGCATTGCCCATCCCGATATCTGCAGTTTCCTTTTGCGTAGTATTTACATAGTTTCTTCTACGCTTCTGCTTCTTGTTATCTTATTATTTTCAATGTTCTTAATTTTGGTATCATTATTTTTCTTTGGTTGTTTATTTCCTATGTTTTTAGCCATTATCTTTTTATCATTTCGCTCGTTGGACAGTTTTACTACCTCGCAACTTTTACTTATCTCTTTTCTTTCATCTATACCGTCCTCGAGTTTGCTTTCTCCATTTCTTTAAATACCGGGAAGGAGTTTACAGTCTGTGTACATGCGTCACACAGAAATTTGATTCCCACGATCTGTTTCGCGTTCGGACAAGAGATATTTTCCTATCATCCGAATTCCATGCAGATAAAGTCGTGCAGTTTTTTACAGAAATCGTATCTTATTGCTGCATTTTCAGTTGTTTCCAGATTACATAAATTGCAGATTAAGTGAGGATTTGGACCCATGGTCATGCTATTCATTAATTAACGTAAAAAGAAATAAACACACAAATTATTTATTTATTTTTTATTTTTTCCCTTTCTTTCTGTTTTCTTTCCTTTCGAGGGTTTCCTGACCTTTGTGTTTTATGACCCTTTTCCTGCCTTGTTTCAAGATTTCTCGAATGCCAACCGTATTACGGTTTAAATATATACGTTAAGCTGGTGATCATTTATGTAAACTGTATTGCACTTTCTTTATTTTACTGAATTTCACTTAATTCAAAGTAGTATGGTCTACCGCTGTGTTTAGCAAAGGACAAAAATTGCTTTTATTTGTTTCATTCAAAATACCAAAGTTATGTTAGTTTCTTTTATTACTTGATAGCGCCAAATGGAATCATATAATTTCTAGTGTAATTAATTAAATAAATTCCTTAACAAAGTTTCGTTTGTTTCCATACCTACTTTTAACATTTGTAAGTGTTTTTAACAAATTTTTTTCAGCTCAAAACAATAATTTGAGACAAAAAGAGTTAATCTATACAACATTTTTACGAGTGTTTCTTTGTAAGGGAAATTAGCTGCCCATCGCGAGGCCGAAATTCCTACAAATACCCCTTAATTATCCCCTGCGGCCACAGTCGCACGCACCAATCAGTGACAAGTGTACAGCGTGCCACATCCTCCATCCCCCGAAGTAACGGAGAATACTTTCTTTCACTCAGTTCGAGTCAACCCCCACCCAATACTTCTCATGGAACCCTTTTTGAGCCAATTTTGTGCACCAGTGGCTACCCTCTATCAGTAACATGGAAATGATAAATAAATTCCTGCAATTCTGTGGTATCTGCAACACTGCAACAAATGAAGCGAAGGCGATGAGGTGTGATCTCTGCCAGTTGCGTTTTGATTTCAGATGCCTAGAATGGGAATATGAAAAAATCTCCCTTATAACGAACGCAAAGCAACTTAATGAGATGAAGTTTTTCTGCGAAAACTGCATGACCGAAATAGACTTTTTACGGAATTTAAAGCAGAAAGAGAGTAGAGTACGAGAAGAAAATAAAAGAGGAAAGTGTGAATAAAGAACAGAGGAAAACAGGAGAAACGAAGAAAGGCGAAGTAGAAATAAATCAAATACCGTCCCACAACGAGGCTGAAACCATACAGGCAACAGTTAATATAAAGACAACAGATAGGATAAAGACAACATATAGTATAAAGGCAACGAAGGACATTATCACAAATAGCACAAATAGGAAAAGACAAGCATGCAATCAAGTAAACAGAGTGAAAGGAGCAAAAAACAAAGGCCCAGAGTAAATATGGGGAAGGAATTATATGCATATATATATATATATATATATATATATATATATATATATATATATATATATATACATAATATAATTACAGATATAAAAGACGACAATATATATATATGAACATCCCCCAATATGCAATTTCTTCTATGATAATGGTCATTGTAAATTCGGAGACAGGTGGAGATTCTACCACCCGGACATCTGCAGGACTTACGCAAAATATGGACCCTGCAAATGTGGGGAAAAAATGCTACTCTCACCATCTCCCGACGAACCCAAAGGGCAAAATTTAAAGGACAATAGGAATAACAATAACAATAGGAATAACAATAAGAACACAAAAAAATTTTCAACATTGCAGACACGATACAGGTGCTGAATGTCATACAACGCATGCAGTTGACACAGCTGAAAACTCTCGAGCCAAAATGCTTCCGGGCAAGAAGCGACCAGAACAGGTAGGCGGAAATGAATCTCTCTCGGAGGACCATAGGGCAACGAAACAAGCGATAATGAAGGAAAACGAACTTGAGATGCACAAGGGGCAACGAAAAACAAAGAACACAAATATTGTCCCGGCTAATATTCAAGGAATAAGACTAAACCAATCACTCATAAAAGTTTCGTGCCTAATAAGATTTATGGACGAAACAAGGGCGGACATCGCATGCCTCACAAAAACTCATCTTAAAGATTGCCAAGGAAATTGTGAAAACTGCGAACATTGTATTGATAAGAAAGAGATAAACATAGAGGGTTTCAACTTACTAAGAGCTGATAGAACAGCTTTGTGGAACTCCTAACAGTGAAAATAGAAAAATTAAACGTGATACTGATCGTCATCTATAGACCTCCAGACACTCTAACCGAAAAATTCTTGGAGGCCATTGATGATATTAGAAACCTAATAAAGGCCATAAACCCTCCATCCTCCAATATAATGATCTGCGGAGACTTTAATTTCCTATTTATAGAATACAAAAAGGTGAATAGGAATATATATACCAGGACAAGGGAGGCACAAGAGAAGACCAGGAGCAAGCAAAAATATTGGTGGCTCTTACAAACAAGTTTATGCTGACACAGGAGATAACAGAAAATACCAGAAAAAAATAACTGCCTAGATCTGGTATTCACGAATAACACGAACTTGATTGCTGATATAAAAATAACCCCAACCATTATCTCAGACCACAACTTAATCGAGATATCAGCAAATATGGCAACGACATTAAAAGACAATACACATATTGAAGAAAGAAGCAAATTTGGGGCCTTTAACTTAAACTCTAAAAATATAAATTGGGAAGCAATCAGATTACACATGCCCCAAATAGAGTGGATAACAGTTTTACAGAATAAAACAACTAAAGAAATGCTAAGAATCTTGGAAGAAAAGACGGTGAGAATTTTAGAAAAATATGCTCCAAAATCACAGCCAAAAGGAAAGAGGAACTGGCAACAGAGGCAAAAGAGGAGAATATTCCGCAAAAGAAAAACAGTGGAGGCGAAGTTAAACAAATACGGAGATAAAAATGTCAGGAAAGTAATAAAAGAAAATCTGGAGGGTATCGATAGGGAAATACAAATCCTGATTAAGGACCATACAGAAAGGGAAGAGGAAAAGGCGGTAGAAGCAATAAAGGAAGATCCAAAATACTTTTATAGCTATGCGAAAAAGAAAAACAAAAACGCGCCCCATTATCGGGCCCTTAAGGAAATGAAATAATGAACTAACCGACGACCTAAAAGAAATATCTGAAACATTGAGAACACAGTATGAATCAGTCTTCGCTACCCCAAAAAGTAACAAAGCGATACCTGACATAGATGCATTCTTTGAAGAGAAATTGCAAAGAGAGTGTATAACAAACTTTGATTTTACCCCAGAAGATGTAGCGAAAGCTATAGGTCAAATGAAACCCCATTCAGCTGCAGGTCCGGACAATTGAAACGCATTATTGATTAAAAACTGTAAAAGTGAAATAGCTACACCCTTATACTGGATATACTGTAGAGAAGATCCCTAGATACTGGGGAAATACTGAGCATCTTAAAAAGAGCAAACATTGTCCCTATATATAAAGGAGGGGATAGATCTCAAGCAAAGAACTACAGACCAGCGTCACTGACGTCCCACCTCACCAAAGTATTTGAAAGAATAGTTAGAGAGAAAATCTATGATTTCTTGGAGACACTGGAAGGATTCAACGAAAATCAGCACGGATTCCGATCAGGAAAATCATGCCTATCACAACTTATAGAGCATTATAACAATATCCTAGACGCACTGGAAATGACAACTACGATGTCATATACATGGATTTTGCTAAAGCTTTCGAAAAATGTGATCATGGTATAATAGCACATAAAATGAAATACATGGGAATAACAGGCAAAGTGGGAAAATGGATCTACAACTTCCTCAGAAAACGTCCACAGGTCGTCAAAATTCAAGGTGTATCATTATCAGAATCGGAAGTACGCAGCTCAGTACCACTAGGTACAGTACTGGCCCCACTCCTATTCATTATCATGCTAACTGACATAGACAGTGGAGTAAACAGCAACAATATAATAACATCCTTTGCAGACGATACAAAGATCAGCAGAAAAATCAGCGAGGCAAATGAAGTGGAGGCCTTGCAGAGGAACACGAACAAAATATACAAATGGTCAGAAGACAACAACATGATATTTAACACAGAGAAATTTCAGCTCTTGAGATATGGTAGAAATGAGGAACTCAAACAGACTGCATATTATGCTCCAGATAGAGAGGAAATTCAGAGAAGCCCGAAAGCGATCGATTTGGGAGGTAATAATGACCGATGGTGCGAAATTCGAAACACAAAATCAGATACCGATAGACAAAGCAAAAAGAGTCGCGTGACAGGTACTAAGAACGTTCAAAAGAAGGGACAGGAGAGTAATGATTCCCCTGCTAAAAACACTGATTATACCAAAACTTGAATACTGCTCAGTCTTGACGTCCCCATATACCGGGTAGGCCAAAAAACTATTACCCAACTTTTCAAAAAATATTGTGGCTCACCCTCTATATTGATCTTACTGCTGAGGTCGTATGTTGTACCCATAATTTTACTCTTTCAAACGCTGGCTTTGAATCTAGATTCAACGCCCCAAGAGAAGAGGTACAGGCTCACAACTGGAGGGAGGTATCAGAATATGGTGCTCAATTGAAAGGCGGTCAAAGTCAGCAACTGATACTTTCAGATGACAGTCAGGTTCTCCATAAATAATTGATTTTCGTAATTTTTACACAAAATAATTATTTATCTCCTTTTTCATTTCAAATGAACAACGGACGATACCTGGACTTCAATATCTCATAGAAAATCGATATCACAGGGTCGACCAAACGAAAAGAAGGTAGTGGAAGCCGAAAAACATCACGTACTGAGGAAAATATTGACACGGTTTCATCCATGATATGCAGTCAAGAAGAACGGCCCAACACCCACAAGTCCGTTAGAGAAATTTCAAAAGCTACTGGTATTTCTCGCTCTAGTGTTCGTCGTATAATAAAAGATGTCTGGGTCTTAAATGTTTTAAAAGAGTCGAAGTTCATAAGCTCTCTGTATCAAATAAGCAAGCAAAAGTTGAAAAATGTCGTGCTCTGTTAGATCAATTCCCAGACAGAGAAGTGTCGAAAATATGATTCAGCGACGAGAAGACCTTTATGCTTGCTTCAACAATAAACACACAAAATGACCGAGTTTATGGAAGACAGGACAAAAAATCTATCAGTCTAGATCGACTTTGTAGGGAACGTCCGCATTTTTCTGAAAAAGTCATGGTTTCCATCTTTATTTCAAAGTTAGGGAAGTCAGATATTGTTTTTGTTGATCAAAATGACAAAATCACTGCTGCTTATTACGAGGAAAAAGTCCTTGATGCGGTACTGCCGTCGGTAAGGGAGAAGTCAAGGTTGCAAGCGTACATTGATAATGGAGGAGCACATTCCGCATAATCTTGAACTCGATTAGGTAACTGTATAGAAACAAAGTTTTTCTACCCGTGTCTGTATAACAGCAAATTGCAAAATAATGGTTACAGTTAGCAAAGTCCAACTTCACCAGGAGATAGACCACGAAATTCTATACAGGACACGTATATTGATTGTGAAAAATAACATTTGATAAAGGTAAAATTATATTGTTCAAAATCAGGGTAATAGTTTTTTTTGGCCCACCCTGTAAAAATGAAAAACTAATACACTAGAAGAAACTCGGACATTTCACAGCAAAGATTGGTGGCTGCAAAGAACTCAACTACTGGGAAAGATTACGTAAACTAAATATGTACTCCCTGGGGCCATTAATTTGTGACTTTTAAACACAAAAGTACACCTACCTAATTTGCATCGTTAAACTACAAGATTACTGAAAAATCCTAAAAGTTTGAATCGTATTCCCTCTCGACCGTCGGTCTTCCGGACTTCCAGGGTTGTAAAGTTTAGCTTTTTCAATCTTTCCAAATAGGCTATAGCAGGTTTCTTATACCAGGAACTAGGTGATTCTCCTTTGTACTTCTAACACCATGTCAGAGTTTATGGTTGGTTCGCGAACTTGTATAGAATATTTTAAGTGGAGAAATTTGGTTTCAGTAAACTAGATTGAACCATAACTCTGGAACTGGTTGTCGGTGAACCTTTGTGGTAATCGGACGTACCTAGAATTGCTTGTAAACAAAAAGTTCAAATTATTTATTACTGAAACCAGGGCAGTTGAGATTGATCCTGCATTCTGGAATTTTTTTTTTTACTAGTATAAGATCACTCCGATGTTACCTGTACTAGTTTGTTGGAAGTTTCATTTTGACGCCAAATCATTGGTGGATAAATTAACTTTACCTTAAATAATTTACAATTTTTTTTGGTATGTGTGTGTGTGTGTGTGTGTGTGTGTGTGTGTGTGTATATATATATATATATATATATATATATACATAATATATATATAGTTATAGTTATAGTTATAGTTATTCTTTAAGCTTCGGTGCTCCACACCTCTGAAGGGTTGACCTGGGCTTGATTACCTTGGCTTTAAGTTTAACTATCTTTGTTTAATTATAATTATTAATATTACTGTTCATTATTATTTGCTGAAACTATTTAACCTTAGCGGTTGTAGTTTGGGACAAAATTTCCTTTACTATATAGCAATATATAGTTGAATAAGTTACTTGTCGGTTATAAATTATTATTCAAAGACTAGAACGTTTATTTCGGTTAGGCTAAGCCAACATGCCAGTTGACAACCCTAGCCTTAAGACGAGTTCAAAGAATAAACGGTTCAAGCCATCTTCAGAAAAGCCTGAAGATGGTACAAAGTTTCAAGACCTTGATTTGTCAATCAAACAGTCAGACTCAGCTGTGTCATCCTTCTATGGATCTAGTCCGGTTGGGCCTATGACAGCAAATTCTGGACCTCATCTTGCCTCTCATAATTCTTCACAACATCCAAAACCATCTGTCTCGGAGTCTTCAGGTTCAACTACGTCTGATAATGTACAAATGCAGCAACCGGTACTCTGTCCTCTTCCATTACTTCCGGAACATGTCTCCTACGTGTTCATGAAAAGTTGTGACCCATCTATTAACATTACTAGGTTCAATCCTTTTGGGATTAAAAAGGCAATAGAGCCCATTTGCAATGGCTCCTTTGCTTCAATCTCATACCGTCGTGTTAGCAGTACTATCCTAATTAAAACAGCTAATCATAATCAGGTTAAGAAACTGCTGGCTACACACTAGTACACAGATTATCTTTAATGGCCAGTATAGGGTTCAAGTTCAGATTGAAGAAAATTTAAATAAGATCCAAGGACTGATCAGAGCTCCTGAATTGCTCAACGTATCCACAGAGGAAATTCTTAATTCATTTAGAACTGATTACCCAAATCTCATACATGTCCGTAGACTTTTTAGAGGCCAGAAAAATCTCCTTCATTTGTACTGGTTTTGACCTTTGGGGGGGTGATACCCTTCCTGAATTGATACATGCTGGCTACATAGTCTATAGGGTAAATAAATTTTATCCCAACCTTCTACAATGCTTCACTTGTTTGAACTTTGAACATGGCACTAAGACTTGCACTAATAGAGTTCGATGTGCAATATGTGACGGACATCATGAAGTTAAATCTTGTGAAAACCCTACTACAATGGCAATTTGCTGCAATTGTCAAGGTGAACATTCAGCTACTTCCAGAAGCTGCCCCATCTGGCTGAGAGAGAGGGAAATTGTACAGATTAAAGTAGACAATAAGGTATCCTTTTCTGAGGCCAAAAGGATTTAGTACTCTTAGAGACCCAAACATATGTCAGGTTCTCCTAATGAAACTTACTCTCAGTCAGTTAGAGCTCCTTCCAGGACATCCTCTAGTTCTAATCCATCAAGTACTTGTACGATTCCACTTAATCTGGTGAATATTCCTCCTCCTACCAAGGTCTCATTTGAGATACAGTGTAACTTTCAAAATCTTCCCCTTCCTCTTCCTCTTCCACACTCTCTCTTGAATCGGATCAGAACCTTCAACTCTAACTTCCAAAGTCAGAACTTCCCATGTAAGTAAACTGGTCACCACTACAAGCCAGTGCCCACCTGATGTTTTCTGGAAAATTTTAAATGATTATAAGACTTTAATGGACTCAAACTCTGCCCCTAAAACTATCGTTCAAAGAATGGCACAAAATCTCACAAGGTTTGGTTTTCCCCAAGTCTCATGCAGACTCAAGGGATGGATTTAGGGTCCTCTTTGGAGATACCTAGCACTCTTGCCTCCAGATCAATTAACATTCCTGACACTACTAATTCCTAACAGTCATGATTTTACAATGGAATTTAAGAGGTTTTTTCTCCTTAAGTTACCCTCCCTTCAGATGCTGCTCTCTGATTTTTCAATCAGCTGCATAGCCCTTCAGGAAACTTTTCTGGATCCTTCTGTACAATATTCCTTTAAACACTACAGTTTTTATAGAAAGGATAGAAAAAGACGTGGTGGTGGAGTTGCTCTACTGGTTCATGAGTCTTGCTTCTCCACTAAATTAGATATCAATTCCCATCTGGAAGTCATTGGTGTCACGGTACAGTTGAATGGAACCACCTTGTCTCTTGTATCACTTTACATTCCTTCAAATTTCCCTTTAGTTGAGGATCATCTTCTCCAACTTGTCAGACAGCTCCCATCCCCTCTCCTTACAGTATATTGGGAGATTTTAATGCTCATCACTTCATGTGGGGCTCTGATACTTTTGATAGTAGAGGAAGACTTATTGCTGACTTTGTGAATGATCAGGGTTTATGTATCTTAAATGATGGACAACTTACCTACATGTCTGATTCCAGTGGTCAGTGTTCCCGTATTGATCTTTCAATATGTACATCTAATATTTACAATAATTTTGAATGGTAGACACACTCCTGTCTTATGGATAGTGACCACTTTCCCATTATGATTACAGATCTTAACATAGCTGTTCCCAGTCATTGTCTTGCCATTCTCCAATCAAAAGTACCTCCAGATGGGATATACAGCGAGCCAGTTGGGCAAACTATGCCAAGGATGTTAACATACCTCCTTTATTGGTACACATTGATGTTAACTCTGCTTGTCATGAACTTGTGTCATCTCTAGTTCTGGTTACACAAAAGAATAAACCTATAAAACGTATTCCACATATTAGAAAGCCAGTTTACTCCAACCCATGGTGGAATGCCACCTGTGCCACAGCTGTTGTTAGACGTAAAAAGGCATTAAGATTTTTAAGAAATACCCACTGCAAGTGAATTTCATTGCATATAAGAGGGCAAGAGCCCAGGTTAGGTTTGTAGTAAAGCAGTGAAAATGCGCTTCTTGGCAAAAATTTGTCTTCTTTGACAATTAATAGTTCCATCTCATATGTGTGGAGAAAGGTGAAAGCTTTTAAGTCATCATCCTCTTTTAAGAGCATAACTATATTGGATGATGGTAATATGATTACCTCCCCCAGAGAAGTATGCAATCTTCTAGTGCAACATTTTGCAACTGTAAACAGTATTACTACTTACAAAGAACCCTTTGCTATTCATATGGCAGAGGCAGAATTAACAGCTATTGATTTTTCTACACTGAATATTCATGAATACAATAGGTTATTTTCCCTTGCTGAACTCAAATGTGTGATTCTACATGCTAAGGACTCTGCTTCTGATATTGATGAAGTCCAATATTCCTTTATTCAAAATCTTTCTGATACTGAGTTGAAGAAAATCTTACAGTTCTACAACCAAATTTGGGTAAATCACTCATTCCCAGAACTGTGGAAAACTTCACTTTTGTTACCAATTTTGAAACCATGCAAGATAGCTACGGCCCCTTTATCCTACAGAACCATTGCATTAACTAGTTGTCTATGCAAGATATTGGAAAAAATGGTCAATCGGAGACTTCAGTTATATTTGGAGGAGAATAATCTCTCCAGTAGTCAACATGGTTTTAGGAACGATCTCTCTACTATAGATTCTTTAGCACAACTAGAAAGTGCTGTTCGTGAAGGTTTTTACAATCTAACTTTACCACAGCAGTTTTCTTAGATATTCATAAAGCTTATGACTCTGTGGCATCATGGACTGCTTTTCAAAATGTCCAACATGGGGCTAAGAGGGAATCTTCCAATATTTATCAAGAATTTTCTTAGCAGCCGTAAAATAATAGTGTCCTTATGGAGGATGTATTTCTGACACCTTTGAAACCGAAACTGGCTTGCCACAGGGTAGTATATTGAGTCCTCCTCTCTTCCTTATGTATATTGATGACTCAGTCTCTAATATCCCTGCTCATGTACAAACATCTCTCTATGCAGATGACTGTGCCCTTTGGTATTCCTCTCCTGATCTCAACACCTGTACCTCATCCCTTCAGACAGCCTTAGACTGTATAATGGAATGGTCAACCCTCTGTGGTTTAGAATTTTCAGCTGATAAGTGTCATTACATGATATTTACTCACAGATCTGTCCCAGAATATCCTCCTTTAAAATTAGCAAATCATTAGACTTGCTCGTGTCTATACCAGCAAATTTTTAAGAATGATATGGGACCCCTCTCTCACCTGGGGTCCTCATATAAACTATGTTTGTGAGAGGTGCAAATCAGTGGTTAACTTAATGAAGATGCTTGCCCACACATTATGGAGTTCGGACAGGAAGACTCTTCTTTTATTATATTCAACCCTCATACGATCAAAAATAGATTACACTGGTATGCATATGAAATTATTTTTTTGTCTGCTGTGAGGGTTTTTTCAACTCATATTATATAATTCGACCATGCTGAATTCGAAAATGACATTGGTTTTCCTCAATCAGGTCAGGTTTTTTCTCTATTGGCCATTTATTATAAGTCCAATTTTATCCCCAAATTTATTGATTTTTTAGCTTAAACACTGTAGATACGAATAATATTATAAGAACACTCGTGAAAAATGAAAAAATTGTGTGAATAAATACTTTTATTCATACAATGAATATGGAAAAAAGTTTATTGAGGAAGGAATGAAGTTTTTTTGGCTTTCCGTCTGTGTTTTTCTTCGGGCACGTCTCGCTTCAAACACCAGCAATAGTCCGCCAGCATATTGATATCCCAGTTTCCCTGGTACCTCTCTTCCATTATTTTGATATCTTGGTGAAATCGTTCACCCTGTTCCTCACTATAATCCCCGCAATTTTCAGGAAAATAGTCCAAGTGGGACCACAAAAAGTGCATTTTTATGGACATGCGCGACCCATGAGCTTTGAAAGCTTCCATCAAGTTTTCGACAACGGACTCGTATTCTGGACTTCTACGCTTGCCAAGAAAATCAGTGACAACTGATTTGAATGCCTGCCAGGCATTCTTCTCTGTTGGAGTCATTGCGTTTTCGAACTGAGTATCCTTGATCAAAGTTCGAATTTGAGGACCATCAAAAACCCCAGCATTTAGTTTAGCATCAGATATATGAGGAAATTTACTCTCGAGATATCGGAATGCTGAACCCTCCTTATTCATTGATTTGATGAAATTTTTCATCAAGCCCAGCTTAATATGAAGTGGTGGGAGCAAAATTTTTGTTGGTGGTACAAGGGGCACTGAAACGACATTATGCGACCCAGGTTCAAAATTCTCTCTGGATGCCCATTCACGCTGTGCATAGTGCTTCTCATCCGCTCGGCTATCCCATTTGCAGAGGAAACATGGGTATTTCGTGTATCCCCCTTGCATTCCCAATACAAATGCCACAATCTGAAAAAAAATGAAAATATTTAAAGAATTTAGAGAATTTGTTCTATCAGATAAAAAAAATCTATGCATTGGACTGTATCACTTCTGTGGGGAAGTTAAGTGTTCTTATACGCTCTCAAATAACCTTTGGAAAAACAACATAGTCAATAGCAATAGTTTACTTATGATATTAGTATTACCTTCAAATCTCCACAGATCCTCCAGTTATGTTGGTCGTATACGAGAGCATCCAGTAAAATTTTCATGTTATCGTAGCTCTCAGTAAGTTGTACGGAATGTGCTACATGGACTGATGCAACCCTATTCCCAATGTTGAGAAGTACTGCTTTCAAACTTCGTTTAGACGAGTCTATAAATAGCCTCCATTCTGATGCGTTATATGGCAGGCCCAAGGATTCGATTAGCCCCTTAACATTGCAGCAGTACACTAAGGAAGAGGTATTTTCGTGCACTGCAAAAAACTTGCGGAATTCTTCCTCTCGTTTCCTATACCAGGAGAATGTTGTTACCGGAGCCAGCAAGTTGTCCTCTCGAAGTCGTGAGCCCAAGATCTCGGCAGCTAATTTCGAAAGTCCTAAATCCCTGGTAAGATCATTAAGTTTGGCCTGGTTGAGAGGCCTCGGCTCATTTGAAGCGGTATTTTGAGGTATATACGACTGGGACTGGTCATTGGCATTGGTCATTGATTCATCATCAGAATCATCGAAGTCCAGGGTTTGAGGTGGGTCGGGTATTGGAATTCCAGGACCATGGGGTACAGGTCTCATAGCAGAAGAAATGTCAGGGTATACAACAATGTGTTTATTCTTCTTGTTAACTCCTGAAAATAGAAACACAGAAACATGGATATAAAACTTGCATATGAAATAGAAGAAGCATTCAGACAGTGGCGGCTCGTGAGGGAAGGCTGCGGTCTGTAAGATATGAAATAGGTCGATGGAGTCTGTATATTTTCTTTCTTTTTCATTCATATTGTCCCTTCGGGGACAATATGAATGAAAAAGAAAGAAAATATACAATCATTGTATATGTAAATGTAACTTGTATAACAATATGTATGTGTAAATGTATTTTCTATAACAATATGTATATGTAAATGTATGATTACCATTATGGTGAATATTATGCTATATATGGTGAATATTACATTATGGTGAATATTATGTCAAGTTTCATACGAGGATTTCAAAATATTTAAGAAAAATAAATTTATAAGCCCACCTTGGAGGTTTGTCATGCAGAAATAGCAATCTGTCACGTGATCCTTTCCTTCTCTCCAAATCATGGGAATTCCAAAAGGCAAAGATTTCGCTCTGCCTTTGCTCCATCTTCTCAAATTTTCAATACACGTCTTGCAGCACATATGAGGGGCGAAATTTTTGTCCTGGTCCCCTAGCTTAATTCCAAAGTATGCTCTATACATTGTCTTCACAAATTTAGTGATTTGGGACTGGTTATTTGGCATGGTAACCGTCCCACATATGTAGCAGAATCTATTGGGATCATTTTTACACGCTCTATTCATTATGAAATATTTTATCTATATGCCTGAAAAGTAAAAAAAGATATTATACAAGTGAAACAAGTGATGATAGATGTTACTGTTCCAATTCCGCTTTGACAAAATCACGAAAAATTCTATTTTACTTATGAGGCCATAGCCGGATAACCTGAGCTGATTGAGAAAAACGGATTGCAGATTCGAAATCAGCAGGAAAGACTCTATAAGAATCACTTACAAAACCCTTGACAGCAAAATTGATGCATACCAGTGTTATGGCTCATTTCTCTACGAAACAGCTGCCTCTTTTCACTCACTCAAGTTAGGTCGTCTTCAGTATCAGGGCATCAGATTGGCAGTAGGCGCACTAAATGTACACCTGTAGATAGATTGGAGGCTGAGGCTGGTGTACTGCTACTTGCCTTTATTTATATGAGTAAATTTATTAGTTTTTCCCCTCATTCTGTCCATAAACTGTTTGATGACTTCTACATTTCCCAGTTTTATTTGTCCCGTCCTTTCCCTTTACTTTTTGTAGGCAGAATAAAAATTCTCTTCTCACAATTATATATACCATGTACATTAGTGTGGACCAAAAAAATGAAGGTTTAAAAATCTTTGTTCCACATGAGTAATGTTATTCCTTTTGCTTACCTTAATCAAATTACAAACTTTGAAACCTCTACGTCAAGTTTTAGGGGTCCCGAGAAAATTGCACTTTTCCTTTTAATGCTGAAAACATTAGTTTTTCCTCATTTTCATAAGTTCTGCTTTATTTTTTGTTGGAAATTCTTTACGATTCTTGAAAACTGTTTTGAGCAGGTATTGTTTGTCCTCTTCTTTAGTTGTCACTGCTTGATTAAATTTTTCAATCAATGCAACACCCCGCTCAGCTGTGTCATTTGTCACTCTAAGGGCACGAACTCTAGCACAGCCTCTTTGGTACTCAGGATCTATTCCCCATGTTGATGCAGAATTTTCAGTGAAGAGAGAATTGAGATGTAGAGCATCAAAAAGAGATTTAGTCCTTGAAGTAACAAAATCAGAAATCCTTTTTTCTTTAAAAGAAGCTAGGGTTACCTTTGCTTCTAAACGTTTCAGTCCCTTATTTCTTCGAGGCATTTTGATATTATTTCGCATTTGCTCCTTTTCTTCAAGGGATATGCTTTTGTCAAAGAAGCTTAATCCAACAAGTGTTTCTGAGAGGTACCACAGATGTCGTTTAATGGCATTTTGGGCTTGCTTGATAACACTTGATATCAAAGAATTTTCCTCCATTATTGCAAGATCTTGCAAAAATTTAAGATCAACATTTGGGGCTTCCTCTGCCCAAGATTTTGCGTATACCAATGCAACAAATAAACAAATTTCTGTTATTGCATCAAGTTCTTTTTTAGTCATCTTAAATTGATTTTGGAGAAGAAAAAGCTTAAATGCATAAATTCCTTTTGCCATCCATCTTGCATGATGGTACGCTCCAGGTCTCTTCAAGGGAGTATTAGAAATGCTTTCTTCTCCAAAAAACAAGAGAACAAGTTGAAAAAATTCTTTATAATCATCTCTTGGCTGTTTAGAGTTGAGTGCCTCCTTCATGATTAAGACTGTTTGATTTTTTAAATCTTGAACTCTTTCAATTATTCTGCAGCTTTGGGAATCAACAGCAGTTGTGATTTGAGAATGATCCATAAAATCCCATTGAGTTTTGAATCTTTTGAAGATTGGAATATCAGGTTCAGAGGAATGGCCCATAGAAGTCCGGAAGACTTGAGATAGGACAATCTCATAAATATGGTGTCTGCAGGCTAAATATAAAAGCTCTTTTCCAAGTTCTTGTTCAATTTTAGTGCAAGCTCCAGCATGGATTCCGGTATTGGATGCTGTTGTGTCAAATGACAGCCCAAAGAGAAATGCAAACACGAGCCATCTCCGTACCCGTGCCAGCAGTGACTTTAGGAATTCCCAGCAATTTCTCTTCACCATTCCCACTGACTAACACTGCAATCCTTTCCGTTCTTCCTTCGCCTGCAAGAAAAAGTTAAAATATATAATTTATATATAATTTATATAATTTATTTTTAATATTTTATTTTATATATATTATATTATATATTTAATATTTTATTTTATATTTAATATATTTATATATATTATAATTTATATATATATATATAATTTTAAATTAAACGAGTTATTTTAAATTAAACTTGACTTATTTTAAATTAAACTTGACTTATTTTAAATTAAACTTGATTTATTTTAATTTGAACTTGAGTTATTTTAATTTGAAGGTAAAATGGTGTAGATTGTGAAAACTAGCTTCAGACAGTGAAATGTAACCTAATTAAATAGAAATTTAGCTATCAAAATGTTTAATTAAAACCAACCAGATAAAACACATTGCCTAGGTGTGAAAACCAGACCCACAACTAAGTTTTTCACCTGAGAGATAAAATATAAATATGCTAAATTAATCAGACAAAAAAACTAACCTGATATCTCTGGGAGCATTTTTCCATCCCAATGAAGAACTAAAGGCTCTCCAGGACAAAATGCTTGCTCTTGATATTCTGTTGTTATTTCTTTGCGTAACTTTTGACGAGTTCGAAGCATAGTAGATTTTGACACTGTAATGTTTTCCAAATTATGGCCCAAAGACTGAGCAACAACAGCATAAGACATAGCTGCATCTCGATTGGAAAGATTCATTCTATCATAGGCTGCTACAACATTTTTGTCAATAGGCTTTGACTTTTTAGGAGCCAACATTTTCTTTTTAAATTGCTCTTCAGAGGGACCTTGAAAATTCATTTCAAGGTTGTTGTCATTAGTTGATGGTGATGATATGATGACGATGTGAAATCATCTCTATTGGCAGGCAAGAATGATCTTTTAGATCGCTTCTGCTCTTTGAGGGCTCTTTCACACTCTAATTCTTCACGATGAAGCCTTCTTTTCTCTCTTTTTGCAAGAATTTGGTCTACTGTACCCATGCTACTTTGTGTAGGATCTTCTTGCTGGCTTAAGTAGAAAAGCTTGTCTTCTTCATTTGACATCATCAAAAGGGCATTAGAGTGACCAATATCAAGAATTTCAGCCTTAATTTCATCTTTAAACATAGCTTCTTCAATACGGCATTTTTCCTCGGGCCTTTTTCTGTTTTTTCATCAATTTATCATAACAGCTTATTAAAGAGTCAATCTTTCGGATGGCACTGTCTCTACGCATTGTGGAATCCTGGCTTTCTCCCAGTAGGTCATCACTTCATCTAAACAAAGATTAATGGATCTTCTTCGTCCCAATTTTTCCTCTTTTTGATGGAAGAAATTTTTTGCAAAACTTGCAGTTTTGTAGGTAAGCGGCAACAAAGTATATCTTTATATAAATGGCCAATGAGCCAAACTTTAGTTTTAGAACGAGTAGCCATTTTTAGTTTAAAAAATTAAATTTCTGAAATAGTAAAATAAACCAGTTAAATTAGGAGATAAAAAGGATAACTAAAAGGTTCAAGCCAATTAGGCAAAGCCTTTAATTTAGAGTTGACCAATTAAGGATAATATATTTTATCCAAAATTTTTTTTTCCTTATTAATAATTTTCTCTGAAATAATGATCTAAGATTGTTTTTGTACTCTATTAACACCAAAAATTTCTTAAATAAGAAGAAATTTTTTCATAAGTTGCAACTCAAGAGTTGAGTTGATCATTGATGTTCTAAGCGCGCCTATTCATTGGAAAATTTTTATAAGTCATTAAATCTCGGGACCCCTAAATATTCTCATATTTGACCAAACTTTTGCTGACATGTCTATCTGGTCCAAAGGAATAAGGGCATTAATGTGGAACAAGGATTTCTTCAACTTTATAATTTACCCCCATTTTGGTCCACACTAAATTGTACATATACTATGTACTCCTCTCACCCAAAATGTCAGTATTTGATCTGCTCTGAAAACGTGACATTCCACTTTGATTTGACCATCTTCCCTTTACACTCAATAAGTATAATAATATAGTTTTCCAATCATCATTCAAAGACATACTTAATGGACTCCTCCCTGCTACTGTAATTTACACGGATGGCTCAGTGGATCCCATGGGTTCAGCTAAGGCAGGTTTTTGCATTGAAGAAAGGGACTTTTCTTTTGTCCTGGCTAAAGGCACACCCATATTTAACGCTGAACATTTTGCCATTTACAGGGCTCTCCTGTATATTCAGACAGTTCATTCCAGTACTAATAAAATTATCATCTGCAGTGATTCACTATCTTCTCTCTCAGCTATATCTAAACCTCTGTCAAGAACTATCACCGTACCAACTAATACACCTCTTGCATCTCTTGGACCCAACAGAGGTTCATTTTATTTGGGTTCTTGGTCATAAAGGGAATGTGGGAAACGAATATGCTGAGGAGATTGCAAGAAATGTACATATCTATGGCACAGAGTATGAGACTTTAGTAACTTTTTCACAAATTAGAACCAAAATAAGGAAGAATCACTGGGAGCAACACTTTAATATAAGAGAGGGGACCTTAGTTAAAGTAGCTAATAGACATTTGTCCCCCCAAGGGACTGTCACGACGGGACGAAGTTGTACTGCCAAGGGTGAGACTGGGAACCTATTACTTTACTCATCAACATTATTTTTCTAACATTCGTAGGACCTTTTGTACTTCCTGCCAAGTGCCAATGACTTTACATCATCTTTTCATTGAGTGCCCAATTTTTGAGAGAGATAGGTTTCCTTTGATTGAATACTGCAGAAGGTATAACAAAAATTTGTCACTTCTTATCCTCCAATCGGAGGACTTTCCTCTTAAAATAACACTAACCTTCTTTCGTATCGCCAACGTTTATAGCATTTGATCCATTCAGTGCTACCTTTGTATATTTTTTCCAATGTGGTATTGTGTTGTGTTCAAACAACGCTGAAAAATAGGAAAGGCAGAATGTGTATTATTCCCAAATTAAAGGCCCGACAAGGGCCCTCTTCAACACTGAAGGAAAATAACTTGGTTGTCAGGGGCCAAGACTTTTTAACCAGCTTCCAAAAGACCTCAGAAACGTTACAGGGGTCAAAGTTGAAATCTTCAAGAGAAGACTAGATGCCTGGCTCAGGGTGGTACCAGATGAGCCGGGTGTACCCGACTATGTGCGATGGAGAGCGCAAGAAAGCAACTTCATCTTCGTGTGAAGAGAGACAGACACAGGGAACATCAACGAGACGAGGTTAACGATATTTAATGTACAGTAGGGTGGATCACTTTTCACTTTTTTAAAACATTATAGCTGGTCAAAGTTTTTCCCATGATTTGATTCAGTGGAAGTACACTGACACCATTTTTACCAAAATCGATCAATATTTAGGGGTCGCGCATCGACCTTGAAAATTTCAATTTTGGAAATTTGGCCAAATTGACAATTTTTTACTGAATAAAGATAAATCATCAAATGACCATATTTTCTGAATCCTCTCAGTGAACGAAATCCTCTCAGATACTTACCAAGTTGATCGGACAAGTGGTTTAGAAGTTACACTCACCTAGAAATAACATTAAAATTTAAAATACCGTGTTTGTCCCCCGTTATGGACGTAATCATAGCATCAGTAGCTGGCGCATCCTAAAATCCCAATTACACACACACGCTATGTCTATGACCAATATTTTTACTAATCACAGTTTGCTTTTTATAGATCAACTGTGTCAATTGATTCTTGTTTGATAAGTCTAGACTTTAGCACAATGGATAAACTGTTAACAACCTTGAAAATTTCAATTTTGGAAATTTGGCCAAATTGACAATTTTTTACTGAATAAAGATAACTCATCAAATGACCATATTTTCTGAATCCTCTCAGTGAACGAAATCCTCTCAGATACTTACCAAGTTGATCGGACAAGTGGTTTAGAAGTTACACTCACCTAGAAATAACATTAAAATTTAAAATACCGTGTTTGTCCCCCGTTATGGACGTAATCATAGCATCAGTAGCTGGCGCATCCTAAAATCCCAATTACACACACACGCTATGTCTATGACCAATATTTTTACTAATCACAGTTTGCTTTTTACAGATCAACTGTGTCAATTGATTCTTGTTTGATAAGTCTAGACTTTAGCACAATGGATAAACTGTTAACAACCTTGAAAATTTCAATTTTGGAAATTTGGCCAAATTGACAATTTTTTACTGAATAAAGATAAATCATCAAATGACCATATTTTATGAATCCTCTCAGTGAACGAAATCCTCTCAGATACTTACCAAGTTGATCGGACAAGTGGTTTAGAAGTTACACTCACCTAGAAATAACATTAAAATTTAAAATACCGTGTTTGTCCCCCGTTATGGACGTAATCATAGCATCAGTAGCTGGCGCATCCTAAAATCCCAATTACACACACACGCTATGTCTATGACCAATATTTTTACTAATCACAGTTTGCTTTTTACAGATCAACTGTGTCAATTGATTCTTGTTTGATAAGTCTAGACTTTAGCACAATGGATAAACTGTTAACAACCAGGAGTGAGAAGACTCTGAAAGTTACTTATTCTGGAAAAGAGAAAGCAGCAACAACAGCACCACCTTCTCTAAGGTCAGCCACGGACGTCTTCTTAATTGGTCAGCCATCTTCCTCGATCGGTGGTGCCAAATTGCCAACCACCCATCAAGTTCTCCAGTACTTCTTCTATGCCAAGCTGGAAACTACTGACAGGAAGGCCGCCGTAAAAGACACGGTGGCCAATGTTCTGGCATTTTGGAACATGGCACGTATAAAGACGATCACGAGGCGTAACTGCGAAAGAAAACTGGAGTTACTGTGGGAAGAGTGGCGCTCGCTGCAGAAGAGCAAGATGAGAGACAGTGACGCGGGAAAAGGCAGGGAGAAGTTTTCAGAAAATCTGAACAAGCTCTGGGACATCGGAGCTCCCGATGCTATTGAAGAGATACAGAAAAGTCGACTGCTCTCAGACAACAACAAACAAGAAGATATTAAATTTTATGAGGATCAACGGGGCCTGCGCCAGGCAACAATGAGTGGGAATGATAAAGTGTTCGTTGTCAAAAGAAAACGGCAACTCTCAAGACAACAATCTCGTGATGAGCCAGGCACCTCAAAAACGAAATTAGGAACCGAAGCTGAGAGCGACGATGAATCTATAGAAAGCAGATCATCGAGCAACTCCGAATCACAGCTAGAACCACCATACCGAGAGCCGAGAGAATCAACTGTATCAATCAGCCTTCCTCAGCGCATCCTCAATGCACCGGCTGTTATTGAAGTGGCTGATCGCTTCCGGATGTCCAATAATCAGGTGTGTGTATATCAGTAATGATCTTTCCTTGACAAAGATATAATAGACGTAACGACGGAAAATTTAGTGATTATTTTGTCACATAAAAACCATACGCATCCTTGTCAATTTCCTTTCAATTTCGCACATATGTGGCAAGTCTCGTGGCGGCAGTCCTACGTTCGGCAGATCCGCCCGCAGACCTGGACAAATTCAGTATCTCGAAGGACACGTCTCGCCGTGGAAGAGTGGCACATCGTTGTGAAGTGTCGACAGCTGTGCAGAAATCCTTCGTATCTCCGAGGCATGCTGTCGTCCACTGGGACGGTAAAGTAATCAAGGTCAGTTTTGCCCTCACCGTGGACGACAGTGAATTAACATGTTCCAGTGACGACAGTGGATTGACATATTCCAGTGGACGATAATGGATTGGCATGTATGACATACGTTTCAGGACTCTCTTGGATCATTGGAGCACCGCCAGGCAATTCTCATCTCCGGAGCTCCCCAATGCACAGAGGGAAAGTTGCTGGCCGTTCCGACTGTTGCTGACGGCACCGGTCTGTCCCAGGCCCAGGCGACCTTTCGTGCTCTCAAAGACGGGATGCGAGAACAACGTGATTGGACTGTGCTTCGACACAACTTCCTCCAATACGGGGAGGGTGCAGGGTGCGGTGGTCCGGCTGGAGAACATGCTTGGTAAACCGCTCTTCCAGCTGGGCTGTCGCCATCACGTTATGGAGCTCATCGTGGGGGCAGTGGTCATCACCGCGTTTGGAAGAACCACAGCACCAACTGAACCTTTGTTCCAGTATCTGAGGAGAAGGTGAATTTCAAGTCTAAGGCGCATTTGTTTTCTCCAATGATTTTTTGCCTTCAGAGCAATTGAGATAGCGTCATTCTACTAATGATGTTAATAGCAGTCGAAAAGGGAAACTTCAGTCGTTTTCATGCAATATTTTCATAACTCCCCTTTCAGGTGGGACAAGCTCGACCTCTCGACTTATCGCGAGCTGGAGATCGAGCATTTGGTGGAGGTGACGTGGCTGATGGAGCTCCGAGATGAGGCAGTCAAGTTCCTCGGCACCGCTTCTGGTCTTGTCAGACAAGACTACCGAGAAGTGGCGGAGATTACACTCCTGGTACTCGGGGCCCAGCCACGTCGTGGCACACACTTCATGCGCCCAGGAGCCTACCATCATGCGAGGTGGATGGCCAAGGTTGGTATTTTGAATTAGAAGTTAAATATTGTATTGCCTTCTGCAAACAGCCATTTGAAGTCCCTACCAGAAAAAAATAAGATAAATAATTTACCATTAAACAAACTTATATGGAGTGGTATCGGTATTTATACATCACAGTGCGTATTCGTTTCAGATCATCTACTACACGAAGCTCCTGATGTTCAGCGGTCAGCTGGAGTTCGACGACGAGCTGGTACAGAAACTTCAGAGAGTGGTACTATTTACTGCACTCCTCTACGCACCTGCCTGGCTGGCGGCTCCTGTCGCAGCTGATGCCCCGCTGAATGACCTTGTGTTGTACCAGCGTCTTCTGCAGTACAGGGCTGTGGATCGCGAGATTGCAGAGGCTTCACTGGCAGTGATCAGGCGGCACTTGTGGTATCTGAGGCCTCAGACCGTCGTTTTCGCCCTCTGCAGTGACAAAGTGGAAGACACTGTGAAGCACGAGATGGCAAAGAAGCTGTGCCGCCTCGCTCTGCCCGAGGACTTCACGTATGACAACGTCTCGGTTGATGACACGACGCGCCTTCCGGACCTGATCGATGAGTCATCGTGGTTCGTGTTCACAGGCCTGCAGGTGTGCGCGTCTACGTGGCTCACTCTGCCGGTGAATAAGTGGGATCAAGATAAGAACTACTGTGATCTGAAGAATGTCATCTCGCATCTGAAAGTTACCAACGACGTGGCAGAGAGAGGGATAAAACTGATAGAAGATTACGCGAACACTGTCACAAAAGACGAGTCACAGCTGCAGGGTCTTCTTCAGCTCGTGGAAAAGAGCCGGAAAGAACTCGGTGACTTCAAGAAGTCGTCACTTGCCAAGATGACGTAGCGCAGAGGGAAAGGGAGTTAGCAGAGAGAGTACATGGCGCACGCCTTAAGATGACGCGTGTTCTAACCACGATTCATACAGTTTTTGAACCTAGTTAGGGGCACCGGAGTAAGTGGCTTTAGTGATATCGGTAAACCGTTTTAATACAAAATATATTTGATCTTTCCTTATTCGTTTTATCTTATCCTAAAAAGCAGACAATGGCAGACAGCATATGGAGGTACGGGGACAAATACGGTATTTTAAATTTTAATGCTATCTCAAGGTGAGTATAACTTCTAAACCACTTGTCCTATCAACTTGGTAAGTATCTGGGAGGATTTCTTTCACCGAGAGGATTCAGAAAATATGGTCATTTGATGATCTATCTTTATTCAGTAAAAAATTGTCAATTTGGCCAAATTTCTAAAATTGAAATTTTCAAGGTCGATGCGGGACCCCTAAATATTGATCGATTTTGGTAAAAATGGTGTCAGTGTACTTCCACTGAACCAAATCATGGGAAAAACTTTGACCAGCTATAATTTTTAAAAAAAAGTGAAAAGTGATCCACCCTAATGTACAGTTTTACGCTGATTTCAGAAATTAAGTCTTGTTTTGGAGAAATGAGCCGTTCAAAAGTTAGGTTAGGTTAACTGAATGCCCGGTTAGGTCAAATGAATGCCCGGTTAGGTTAATTGAATACCCAATTAGGTCAACTGTATGCCCTTGACGATTGGTTAGGTTAAGTTGTGATATTTTCGTTAAAACTAACGAAAATATCACGACTTAACCAAACCAGTCATCAAGGGCGTACAGGTGACCTAACCGGGCATTCAGTTGACCTATATTAAATATCTTATTTTCAACAAAATCGGAAACAGTACATGAAACGGAAAAGATCCCGGGAAAATTATTGAATACCCAGTAGGGTGGAGCGAAAAATACTTTGTTTCTAGTATGAAGTTCTAATAGTGATTAAAAGTTGCATTTAGTGGACGGTATATACCTGCCAAAATATGAGTTCATTTGTTTAATATTTTCAGCTGCCACCAGGGGGATAAACTTAACACAATTTTGGGTAAAAAGGAAAAAAATGATTCTATTTTAGGTTTATAAAACTATTATAAAATTTTATCCTAGAATTATCTAATAGTTTGATTAAGATTCTTAAATGATAAAAATTCGATTTGTAAAAATGCCTTTTCATATGCTTAATATCTTCAGCTGCCACAAGAGGGCTGAATTTAACTTAAAAATGACAATTAAGTATGATTCTCTATTTACTTGAAAAAGGGAACAGTAATAAATTAGGATGTCTCTCCTCCTTTATACTGGCTTGAGACAGTTAAGAAACGTTATTTCGTGCCTTAGCGGAGTTACCACCCTTTCCCCAACCAACCTCCTTCTAGAAAGGGTTCTTGATGAAGATTATTTAGTAATTTGCTTTTGTGTCAAATTTTGGCTGTTTTTTCCTTGATTCTAATGTAGCATGAATCAAACCGTCTCTGTTTGTAGGTCCGCAGACTGATCCAGCAGCGTCTGTAACGAGCTTGACGCATCTCTCTACGGCTTGTGTATGACATGGAAACTGAAATAATTCTGAATGAAGAGTAGTACCGTGTTTGATGCATGATTCAATATCATCAAGAGAAACTCCTTTGGTTATCGGTGGTTCTGCTATCTGAAAATCTTGCCACATAATGAGATCTGTATAGTCTTTGGCATAAAAATTTATTTCTGGCACCTTAAAATACCTGATAACATCTGTTTCTTGAATGCATGCCCTTGCTTTTATGATACGCCTGAATCCCAACTGACGCACATGCTCCCTTTCATCAGCTATCATTGCAATGAGAATGTTTTCTTGATTTGCGTAATATGCATTTCGCTGAATGACTGAGTCATGTACTCTCCTAAGCTCTTCACGGAGATACCGGCTTCTTGCAATCATATGCCACATATGTTTAGCACCATATTGGCATAATGGTTTACGCTTTATCTGAAACCACATTGGTGCGTATACCCTAACAATGAAAGTAGCTAATTCTTGTAAATTGCCTGAAGGATTCTCTGTGCTTGCATATAACCGCAGAGTCCTGTTTGCTGTGGTGAGCCACCTTGAATGTGATATATTGCCTGGACTCTTATTACTAAGACTCTTTGAGAATGTTCCACTTGATATAGCCTTGTGAATTTCAAGAAGGTATTTCTGGTCAGTACTTATGTCATCTACATCAACTTCACACATGTCCTCTTGAATTTCAATGGGTTTGAAGTTAACTATGGGAAGCTTTTCACAGTCTGAAAGTGCTCGGCCAATTTCTCCTGAAAATGCTCTTGGTCCAGTAGTGGTACCATCCAAGTGATGAAACAGATGGCGCAATGGAAGTTCATTAAGGTGTAAAAGGCATATCAGCCACTGCAATGGCTTATTAAAGGCTTCTTCCAGTAATCTTATTGTGCCTCCAATACTACCAGTGTTAACCACTGTCGAATCACAGCCAACAGCAACGATGTTCCCTATATCAACATTCCTTTCTTTCAAGCAATTCACTAGCGCTGTGCAAATGTATTTAGCTTTGCCACTGGAAGGTGTCACATGTGCAAAGTACAGAGAGTGTGGTTCAGATATTATGCTGATATGCTCTTCGCGTTTGGTTCTTTGGTGGTTAGAGCCATCACTCTCCTGGACTTGAATCATTGTTTTATCCTTTCTGCCATCAAAGTATAATCCCCGCATGGTTTTTGGCTCTCCTATCTGTTGTAGTTCCTTTCTCTGTTTTTGTCTTTCACGTCTTAGCTTACTTCTGTCTATAATATTCCCTTTGTCTTCGGGAGTAACAATTTTAAGATCTGCCAATACTGCAGAAGCAATAGCAGCCCCAGCTCTGTCCGACATTTTAAATCTATCACAAGTAATTGCTAATGAAGGCAGTGGCTCACGCATCTGTTGTTCTGATATTACATATTGAGTCGAGGTTGTATCTTCCTCATTATCTTCAGATATCTCTTCTAGTTGTTGAAGTTCACTTGTCTCTGTTTCGATTTGTAAGTTGGACGTATTGGTTATAGCAGCACTAGTTGTTTGTGAGGATTCCAGACGTGCTTTTTCCATTTCCTTTCGATGTTCTCTTGCTTGTAATCGTCTTGTGTGTGCTATGTCAATGCTTCCTATCACCATTATTCTGCGTGTTCGTTGGTCATTTAAAAAATCCTGCTCTTTTGGAGGGACTTTCTTACTCTTTTCACATGAGCATCTCCTAAACTCCTTACATTTGCAGGTGCAGATGTCAAACAAAGTGCATTTTGAAGGGTTTTCAAATTCTTCAAGCTGATTTTTGTACTTAGGCTGATCCTTGCGTGACTTGTATGGCTTTAATAAGGACCTGTATTTATCATGGTACACTCGCATCATCTGTAAAACGCGTGTATGTGAAACTATTGGCAAAGAGGCCTTCTTCCAAATATTTTCTACCTTTTTGGAAACTGCCTCTGCTATTTCAGAAAATGAAGGCTCCTTGTTATTCATCTGCTCCTTCACTAAATGTTTTGTGAACAGGTAATCTTTCATAATGCAGTTATAAGTTGGTAGTTGCATATCACTCATCTCACAAGGTACTTCAAATATGGCACACTTCATATGTTCTCTAGTGAAATGTTTATATTTAGTATTTGATGCCATAATATTTTTAAGAAAAATTCACAATCACAAAATATCCTATAACATCAAAACATTATATAATTAATATATAAAATATATTTTATAAGTATATATAATATATTATATAAATATATAATATATTATATAAATAAACTAAAATTATATAATACATTATAACAAGCATTTTATAATAAAATCAATATTATCTCTATAAAATCACTTTAAAATAAAGTTTTATAATATTCCGATCATATTAAAAAACTCTCCGATCAACTGAGCGACTAGGCCTACTACCTAAGAAGACAAGTGTTAACACACTGTTCTAATGACTCACAGAAAGAAATTCCTTCACACCAAAACCCTCCCCCACAACCCTCCCCAAACCCTCCCCCACAACATTCAGTGTAGTCTCAACATGACTCAGTTACTCTAAATTGTGTTAACTTCAGCTCTCTTGTGGCAGCTGAAGATATTAAGCATATGAAAAGACATTTTTACAAAACGAATTCCTATCATTTACGAATCTTAATCAAACTATTAGATAATTCTAAGATAAAATTTTATAATAGTTTGACAAACCTAAAATAGAAGCATTTTTTTCCTTTTTACACAAAATTGTGTTAAGTTTAGCCCCCTGGTGGCAGCTGAAACCTTTAAACAAATGAACTCATATTTTGGCAGGCATATTTCGTCCACTAAATGCAACTTCTAATCACTATTAGAACTTCATACTAGAAAAAAAGTATTTTTCGCTCCACCCTAATACCCAGTTAGGTTAATTGAATGCCCGGTTAGGTCAACTGTACTGCCCTTGACGATTGGTTAGGTTAAGTCGTGATATTTTCGTTAAAACAAACGAAATTAATCGGAACCTACGGGAAAATTATTGAATGCCCGGTTAGATTAATTGAATGTCCTCGACGATTGGTTAGGTTAAATCATGATATTTTCGTTAAAAAAAAAGTTAAAATTTTTTTTATATATATTTGACACTACAGTAACTGTGTATTCCCCGAAGGGTAATAATAACCTTCCGCATAGGTTTGCCAGGTCTCCGGTTTTGGGCCGGAGTCTCCAGAAATTGAGCTTTGTAAAAATGTAATTAAAAGTAGAATTTGCCACTTTTCTTACAGATTTTTGGCAAGATAATTATTATTCTAAAAAATGAGGAAGTTTATATATCGGTTTAGCTACATAAACAAATAATGATGAGCTTCGTAGGTAAAATCTCCGGATTTTGAAATCATCTGATCTGGCAACCCTACAAGTTCGGCAGGAACTAACAAAAATATCCCACCTGAGGCCGGGATATTTTCGCTACCCGCACGAAAAGCAAGTTCCTTGCTTGTGTTTTTCAAATAAAACATAATGAACCGAGAGTACCTGGCTGTGTAAAGTGGAGAGCGCAGGAAACCAACTCTTTACTTCACCAGGCCAACACAAGAGGAGGAGCAACAAACATGACCTTCGTGAAATGAGGAATCATCACACGTAACATCTGAAAAGTTGAAAGGTATACTGTACATATGGTGTAACAGAATTCGCGCTAGAGTTAATCAATACTTCATTTTCAGATATGACTGCGAAATTTACACTATATTACACTTTATTTAGTTATCAAAATTATCTCGGCACGTTCGGTCTTTCATTAATTTTCCAAATATATCTGAAAATTAAATATTATTAACTCTATCGTTAAATGAACATTATGCAAACTTACGTTTTAAAATGAAACAACAATATTTTAATTTTAAAGAAAATGTTTAAGTACACACACACACACATACACATATATATATATATATATATATATATATATATATATATATAAATTTCTTTAAAATTAAAATTTGGTCCGCCCCCACCCCCTTTTTTTTTTTTTAGTGAAGATTTAGCAAGGACGTGGCTCAAATTCCACGTCTTTTTTACAATAAACAATAAACAGTAATTTATTCACTTCTCTATTCGTAGTGATATTTTTAGCAACATTTCCTCTTAATACTTTAGCTACTTTCCAGGTAGATCTTGTGAGTAGCGATATACACAAATTTGGTATGGCAGCACTCAATAGTCACGGGAGTGTTTGTTTACAATTTTCAAGTTACATTGAAGTTTTACTGTGATTCTCTTGAATGATGCCTACATTAAGTGGACTCGGAGAATAGCCTATTAAATAGCAATAGGTTACTAGAGAATTATCAATTTCTTAATCACCATATCACTGATTCATCAATACACTGGTTATCAGCTTATGTTCTATCGTGATATTTCCATATAATGTGCTCTTTTTTGTCTTGGTTTCTGTATAAGTACGAGCATTGCATTTGCAGATAACAGCATTTTTTTGTTGTTGTTTGTTATGACTTGTGTTTAGAGTGTAGTGTTGATATGATGGATTATGTTATATTCTCCACTCCAGCTGAAATAAAAATTAATTACATTGAATGTATTATTAGGAATATTGTACTAAAATACTTTCACTGTAGCTTTATAGATTATAGGGCAAAGTGAAATTTAAATCAGAAATACCCGACTTGTTTATAGGTCATCAAATTCAAACTTCTAAGGGGCCACAAATGACCCTCTTGTCCAGGGCCCCAAGAACCCTAAAGCCACCACTGACATGAAGCCACTTGGGCCTATCGAGGTTATTCAAGTCATAAGTTATATTTCATAATAAAGTTTCACAAAACATCAATCTCAAGTCAGCTAACTAATGTATAACTATTTACAGAAATACCAAAGTAACCTACATTACGTAAGCTAAAAATAAACACTACTTACACAATTTATAAACTCACTTTCATTCATGAAAACGTCCAACTTTTTCTTAAAACTAACTAAGGAGCTACTATTTATCACATCATATGGCAAGTCATTCCAAAAATCCACTAATCTATGACTAAAAATGTATTTTCGTAGATCAAGTCCACAAGTCTGTTTTCTAATTTTCTTATCATGGCCTCGAATTTTTCCATCAGACTCAAATGAGAAAAAGTTACGTACATCTAAATTGTCCAAACCTGAAAACATTTTGAACATCTGTATCATATCTCCCCTCATACAACATCTCTCAAAACTAAACATACCTAGTTCCTTTAATCTTTCCCTGTATTCCAAACTTCTAAAGCTAGGTATAAGCTTGGTTGCCCTACGTTGCACACCTTCAAGCATATGAATATCATGTCCAAGGTGAGGGGACCAGGCTTGAATGCAGTATTCTAAGTGAGGCCTAACATATATGGTTCATCTCCTTCCATACCCCACAGCACCTGCTTCCCCAACAACCCCGGCCCCCCCTTGTCAGACACCCTGAGCGCGTCCTCCCTCCCACCTGCCCAATCCTTCTGGTACCCCTATCGCCACCCAGGGTCCGCCGTGAGACCCCAGACAGGCGGGGAGGTACCACTATGGAAAATAAAGCTCCCCTTCCTGGCCCGAATACAGAAGCCCACCAAGAAACCCCTCACCCTCTGAGCCCACGACGTTCCCCTAGCTGTCTTGATCCACGCCTCCGGTCTCGCTCGGTCGACTCGACCCCGCAATCTCCGCTGAGGTCGACTGGCCGACCGATTCCTTCTCTGGTGAACGGCAGATAGCCAGCCATGCCCCTGACCCATCCTTCGCCTTCGCGAACCCCAGATCTCCCTTCACACCCCAACCCCCTAGCACCTACTCCTTTACCCATCCCCCATTATCGAATAATGGACCCCCCGAAAACTACAATAGTTAACTGGAACTGCAGAGGACTATTTGCGAACTACGAAGGTCTTAATTCCTTGATTGCCTCTTCCCGTCCGGTGTGTGTCTGTCTCCAGGAGCTAATCCTGTGGACCAGGCGCATGCCCTGCCCTACTGGATATTCCTACATCACCACCCCCTCTCCTACCTGCACTCGAAGGGGGTGCTGCCATTCTCGTACACCACGCAGTCCCCTTCCACAATCTCTATCCGATCCTCGTTACAGGTGATTGCTACCCGGCTTACCCAGGATAGACAGTACACCGTCTATTCAGTATACCTTCCTCACTACACTCAAGTCTCCCGCGATGACCTGGTGGAAGTGGTAAAACAACTCCCCAGGCCCTTTCTATTGCTGGGCCATTTCAATAGTCGCCACCCCTTGTCGGGAGACACGCACTCTACCTATATGGCCCCGACTCTGATTATTGTCATGACCGAACTCTCCTTTGAGTGCCTCAGTGATGGCTCTCCTACATTCTACCATGCCACCACCTCCACTCCATCCTGTATAGACCTGTCATTTGTCTCGACCAATGCCCTCCTAGATTTCACATGGCAAGTCCTCCAAGAGGACTATGGTAATGACCATTTCCCTGTTCAACTCACGCTAAATTGGCCCGACCAGACCGTTCGGGTACTGGAAAAAGATTATTGCCAAAGCTAACTGGTCCCACTTCCACGACAATACATCTACAACCCTTACGACTGCCCACTTCCCATCCTCAGACGAGTGCATCGTATACTTCGAATCAATCGTTGTAGCCTCTGCGTGCACTAACATCCCACGAACCTCTGCCAACCCCCGCATCCGACGGGTACCTTGATGGACCCCAGAGTGCACGGAGGCCATACGCGTCAAGAAGGCTATTCGACGCTGCTGCATTACACGACTCCCCATCCATCGCACGGAGATGCAGCGGGCCAGGGCCATCGCACGCCGTACGATGAAGAAAGCGTGCCGAGCTTCTTGGCGTGCCTTTGTGTCCGACGTCACCACCACCACACCTTCGACTACCATCTGGAAGAAGGTACGGGGTGTCGAGAGGCGACATGTCCCCTCCCGAACCCCGGTCCTCCGGAATAACGACGGACTTCTATACGAGCCCAAATCGGTGGCAAACCACCTAGCTTCTACCTTCGCCGCCGTTTCTTCCTCCGCGGACAGTTCCCTCGTACCCGCCCCTAACAATAGCTCCTCTTCACCGTCCCTAGACAACATCTACACTCGGTTGTTCACCATGCGTGACCTACAGGCGGCACTGGCGTCTTGACGATCCCCTTGCCCCGGCCCGGATGGTAACCCGTACAGCATGATCCAGCACAATCACCCTACCTTACAAATCTTCCTACTAGACCTGTACAATCGCATATGGATAGAGGGCACCTTCTCCTCCCGGTGGAGGGAGGCTCATGTAATCCCTATCCCCAAATCTTGTAAAGATTCTCTCGATCCCACAAACTACAGACCTATCGCCCCAACGTGTTGTGCTTGCAAAATCTTAGAAAAAATGGTCGCTACGCGACTATGCTTCCTCCTCGAAAATAGTGATTCCTTCCCGGCTACCCAGTCTGGCTTCAGACAATTCTGCTCCACTACTGATCCCCTCCTGCTCCTCAGCCGAGACATATAGAATGCCTTCGACAGTGGACAGTTCGTCCTATCAATTTTTTTTTACATACAGAAGGGCTACGACACCACCCGTCGGAAAATAATACTCAGTCAGCTCCAAAATCTCGGTCTCGTCGGAGCCCTGCCGACCTTCATTAGGAGCTTCCTCTCCTCCCGAACCTTTAAAGTTCGGGTGGACCCAGTCCTCTCAGGCACCTTCGTGCAGGAGGACGGAGTCCCACAGGGAAGCATCCTCAGTGTTCTGTGCTTTTCCATCGTCATAAACACAGTCCCAAAATGCCTTCCACCCACCATCCGTTCTTCCATCTACGCGCATGACCTCGCGATCTACTTCGCGGGGCGGGAGCCGTCCGTTGTTCAACGGCAAATTCAGCTCGCCATCTATCGGGTGGAAAGGTGGGCGACGTCGGTGGGGTTCCGCCTCTCCACCCCCAAAAGTAAGTGTATGCTCTTCAGTAGAAGACCCGCAACCCTTCCCGTCCCCTCTGTCACGTTATACGGCAATCCTCTTGAGGTGGTACCTTCCACGCGATTTCTGGGCGTGATTCCTGACCGACGGTTCAACTGGGTCCCCCATCTCAAACACCTGAAGCAATCCCTCCAACGTCCCCTCGCTCACCTATATCACCTCTCCCACACCACATGGGGCACAGACTGACGCTCTCTTTTTCGCCTTTACACTTCCATGGTCCAGTCGAAGCTGGACTATAGCAGTGTCGTATACGGCTCAGCCTCCAACGCCTGCCTCCGTATCTTGGACCCGGTACTGAATAGGGGCCTTCGCCTCGCCACCGGTGCCTTCCACTTTTCTCCATCCTCCAAGCGGAATGCAAGTACCTCCCTCTCGCCCTCCGACGGTGTTTGCTCCTCATGAGGACATACCTTCGTGCGCAGAGATTACCATCTTCACTTCTATGCGTGACGACTTCTGAACTCCCACCCCACGGACGAAGCTGGCACTTCACTGAAGTGGTCCGCTCTTTCCTAGACCTTTCCAACATGCCCGCCCCCTCAGTTATCCCCATCTCATACAACATCCACCCTCCCTGGCTTCTCACCCCTATCAAGTTTTGCAGGGACCTGTGTGCCCTACCAAAGACTACCACGATCGCTACGGTGTATACAGGTCACTCTTCCGAGAACACGCAACACAACACCCGGACACTATCCCCATTTATACAGATGTTTCCCGCTCGGAGGTTGGTACGGCCGCCGCAGCGGTGATACTGCCCCAGCCCTTTCTCGAGGCGTCAGCCTGCCCCGCGAGGCCTCGGTTTTCTCAGCAGAACTCTTCGCGATTATGGAAGTCCTCGACATTGTGCGTACCCACCCTGCCATCTCATTTGTCATTTATTCAGACTCCCCAAAGCGCACTTCTCTCCCTCGAGAGATTTAACTCGGCCCCCACCCGCTCGTCCGCACCATCCAGCAAACCTTCGACTTTTTAACAACTTTTCGACGCAAGACAATCGCCTTCTGCTGGGTCCCGGCACATATCGGCGTTCAGGATAACGAGGAGGCGGACCGCACGGCAAAGACTGCCTGCTTGCTTCCGGCTTCCTCCCGGCCCCTCCCTTTCTCCGACTTCTTCCCGACTCTCCGCTCCCACTTCCGCTCCATCTGGCAACGGGAATGGGACCAGGCCACAAACAACAAACTCCACAGGATCAAACCGCAATTAGGATACTGGGCCTCCTCATTCCACCGGTCCCGCCATAAAGAAGTGATTTTATCCCGTCTTCGCCTAGGACACACACGCATTACACATGGTCACCTTATGTCTAAATCGCCAACTCTGCTCTGCCCTACCTGCCATATCCCTATCACCGTCGTACACCTCCTGGTCGAATGCCCGAACCTGTCCGCTCTTCGTCGCAGCTGTTTCCTTCTCTTGTCCAGTATTTCCATACCCAAGCGTCTACAATCCATACTCACCGAAGCGATTTTCCTCTTTTCTATCAATTCATGGCGGATAACTTGTTGAAAAAAGTCTCATATAACGTAAGGTCAGTAAGGAATTTAATTGTAGATGTTCATAAAATCTGTGACAGTGCAGATTTGATACTCCTGCAAGAGCACTGGCTACCTAAGCAAGAGCTAAAATTCCTCTCTACCATCCATGATGACTTCATGTACCATGCGTCATCAGCAATAGACTTGTCAGATGAATTAATGTACGGTAGGCCTTTTGGTGGTGTTCCTTTCTTAATAAGGAAAAATTTGTCAAAATATATCAAATTTTTAACAAGCGATAATATAAGGTTGTTAGGCATTGAATTACAAGTGAACAATGATTGCATATTAATTGTAAACTGCTATTTACCATACAACAACGGCAGTAATCTAGATTAATACATTGATTTGCTGTACAAAATTAAGTCACTATCAGATAACCCCAAATATTCTCCCTGTATAATAATAGGGGGCTTTAACGTGCATGTAAATTTGGAATTCTTTGTAGAATTGGGTAACATGTGCGAGTCGGCCAAATTAAGTATAAGTGATGTAGATGTGTTAGGGGTAAGCAGTGGTAATTTCACATACGTTAGTGATATGAGTGGTACCACCAGGTGGATTGATCATTGTCTCACTAGTAATAATCTAAAGGCTCTAATTGTTAGAGTTCATATTCTGCATAATTTCCTTCTTTCAGATCATAGACCGTTAGAACTATTTATTAATTTCACCAACGTATGCTCAACACGACATAACAAGAACTCAATAGGTACGAATAATCGCGCCGAGTGGTCTAATGTTAATATGCAACAGAGAATAGAATATAAAGAGAGAACAGGTCACCTCTTTAATAATTTAGAAATTTTGCATCTAGCCTGTAGTAATCCTTGCTCAAACGATTCTCACTGTAAACTCATAGATAGGTATTATAAGAAGATAGTATCCCTGTTAAGAGAAGCAGGAAGACTCCTGACTGAATCTTACAACTATCGTACCTAGATTATTCATGGATGGAATGATTTTATCGTCCCCCTCAAGCGGGAATCAAAAGATGCCTACGATTTGTGGTGCCTTCATGGTAGACCCAGATTAGGACCAGTATACATGAATATGTGTAGAAGTAGGGGTCAGTATAAGGCGGCCATAAGGCGATATAAACAGGAAGAAGAGTCTACTCGAGCATCAAAAGCCTGTGAAGCTCACATAAATAACGATAATAAATTCTGGAAATTTGTTAAGAATCAAATGGGTGTCAAAAATGCCCCCCCTCCGACAATTGATGGGGTGTCGGGGGAGGATGAAATTGCAAAGCTGTGGAAAAAACACTACTCAAACATTCTTAACAGTATGAGAAGGGATAATCTTAAGATAGATTGTAGCGAACCGTCTGTGGGAGGGACAAGGGAAAATACTGTGATATCAGTTCCTGAAGTAAAGATGTTAATTAAAGAGTTAAAGAATGGTTCTGCGTCAGGAGTAGATGATCTAGCGAGTGAGCACTTAAAATATGCAAATAACGTGGTATGTCTGCATACATCATTGCTCTTATCAGCCATGCTTTCTCATAGTTATATCCCTGCAGAGTTCATGAGGGTATATATCTTGCCCCTAGTCAAAAATAAGTATGGGGATATTCTGTCCAACATTAATTACAGGCCTATTGCTGTCCCTTCCTGCTTGTCGAAACTATAAGAAAAACTCTTGTTACTTCGATTAAATGATTACCTATGGACATCTAACCAGTTTGGTTTTAAAAGGTCCCACTTAACCGACCTGTGTATCTATGTACTTATGGAAATAATATCAAAATGCACTAAGAGTAATTCAACTATTTATAGCTGTTTCATAAATATAAGTAGGGCATATGATAGAGTGAACCACAATATTTTATTTAAAAAACTAAAAGACAGGAAGGTTCCCATGTACAGTTGCCCGCATATGTAATGTTCCTCACCTCACAGGCAACTCCGTACATGTGGCAACGCTGCAGCGATAGTCAAGGTACCCCAACTGGAGGAAGCTGGGGTGGAGGGGGAACAACCGAGTCCAACAACATATAACATTGACATACAGGTAAGGCGCCGTTCAAAAATTACGTAAGGCTATTTTTGCTAAAACCTGACATCACTCCCCCCCCCTCTCCTGGAACGTTCTGTAACGTATGGGGTGTGGGGGTGGGGGAAGTGTTACATAACATCTTAGGGTAGGGCGGGTCGTACTCAGGTGACAACATGAATCTGAAGGAAATCCTACCATCAGGGGTGTCTAAATTATGTGTTTTTACATGGGGAATTCAAATATGAGCTTCATTTTTGGATAGGATAAATCTAACCTACATCATTTTGTATTTCTAAATTGCCAATTTTACCCTTTTGAACCCCTTTATAATATATTCAAAGATATAAGGTAAATCATTTATATTGACAAGGCCAAATCAACTTTACATATATTTATTAATAGGTGAACTGCATGTATATCACTGGATATAATTACAAAGATCATTCTCCTGACATCTTGAACTTTGCCAGGTTGCACAAATCCTGCTTTGACTCAGACTTGGACATCAGCTTCCTGCTGGTCTCCTGAGCCCTGATCCCTCCATCCCTCTTTTCCTGTGAGAAGTACTTAGCAGAAGCCTCAGTCACCATTTTAACAACCCTCTCAATGCTTTGTGTGTGGCAAGGCCAGTTGCGCACCTCCATGGGGGTGTTGATGAAGTTTTTCACCCCTGAGGTGCTTAGAGAGCAGGTGAGAGGTGGCTCTGACACACCTTCTGACCAGCTGATCAAGTCACCGATGCTGGAAGCATCACAATTGATGTCAGGTGTCCTTCTGCTCCTAACAGAGGAGTCCCCCAGCTGAGTGTCCGGGTCCCCCTCTCCCCTTATGGCCAGGATTCTCTCCACCCCTTCAATCCTCTCCTTCTGATCCTCAGAGCAGAGTAGTGTTTGGAGGATGACTTCACTGTGGGCATACCAAGCAGATCTTCTCACAGTTGGCATCACAATATCCAGCACCTCCTTTCTCTGGGACTTGAGGCAGTCCAGCTGAAAGAGGATGTGCCTAGGCCCTTCGATCCAGGAGTGCTTGACCTTCACGTTGAACCAACATGGGTAATACACTCCAATGATGAATTCCACAATGAATTGCAGAATCTTCAGGTTCTTTCCTTTAAGTCCGTGCTTTGACACCCAGAGCCTGAGAAGTCTGTTCGCTGTGGTGAGCCAGCGGCTGTGTTTACTGGTCCTATCTCTAACAGAGCCAGCCCTGCAGGAAGTACTCCATCCCTGACTGCACAGACAATTTTATAGCCATAGTATTGATCAGTTGAGAGATCTTGAATGACCTTGTCAGGAAGCTTCATCAGTGGAGGGCCAACAGAGATTCGGGTGAAGTTTGGATTGATATCAAAGTCTGTAGCAGAATCAAGGAGCTTTCCTATTGGCCCGGATAATTTTTTGTCTGACAGAGTAGGGCCATCAAGGTCAACAATGAGATGGCGCAGGGGAAGTTCAACAGTGTGCAGGTTGCACACCAACCAGACCAGCTTTCTCCCCAGGTGCAGCTCCAGCTTCCGCATTACTCCAGCTTTCACACCAGTGTTGACATTTGTTGAGTCTCCTCCAATGGCCAACAAGGTCTTATCATAACCCCTCTCTTTCAGCCAGGCAAACAGGACCTTAGCAATCTTCTCCGCATGTGACTCCTCTTTAGTTGCTTTCTCTGGGGTAAAATGGAACAGATAGTAGCTGCCAGGCTCACTAACAACACTGTAGTGTTCTTCCTTGATCTTTGCGGGAAAAGATTGGTCACTGCCCTCAGCTTCCATCATCACATTGGTCAGGTCAATCCGCCCATCAAAGAGGATGCAAGAGATCCCCCCCCTCCTCCCTGCACTTCTTCTCGAACTGTTCCCCCAGCTCTCTCATCAACTTCTCCTGTGCTCTCTTGACCTTGCTCTTATCAATCACTTTACTTGTATTGTCTTCTGTGATGATTCCTGCGTCAATCAGAGCTGCTGTTGCTATCGCTGCAGTTGGCCTCAGCCCTATGCCATACCTTACACTAGCAAGGGCAATGTTTTGAATCTCATCATAGTTTTTCTGTACCTTTGCCGAAGCTGCTGGCTCAGGGGCAGTTTGAGGGAAGAGCTCAACTTCAGAAACAAACTCATCTTCATCACCACTTCTCTCCAATTCCAGATCCTCATCACCATCTGCCAGAATAATACTCACATGTGAACAGTAACAAAAAAAATATCAGTAGATAATCACTAAATCTATCCCCTCACTGCAAGCCGAGGTGGTAAAATAGCTTCATAAATCATGAGTCACTTCAAATATTTCACGAAACGTTTTAGAATGTTCTGAAACGTTACATTCTAGCCTCTGAGAAAGGTGGCTCAGAAAATGGCCTTATGCGCGCCAGAAAACCGTCAAAATATTTCATATACCAAACTGTATGATAATTACAATTAAGTGGAATGGCACACCTTTTTATTTGAGTATTTAAATATTATTATTATTATATGAATTACATTATATGTGTTTATATGAATTAGTTAGAACAATGCTCTATGAGAGATAACGTGAGCAGCCATGATAGAAAACGTGAGAAGACATATTCTGGGGTAACTACAATAGTAAAATAATCAACAATTTAATAATAATCAACTGCAAAATGATGTAGGTTAGGGTTATCAGAATTAAATATTTTCTTCAGAATTGTGTTCTATACACCAAAATATGTCATTTGAACACCCCTCTCCATTGATTTAAAAAAAATGCATAGTATGACCCGCCCTAATCTTAGGGGGTGCCTGGTCTAGCGTTACAGAACGTTACTGGGGGATCTGGGGTGTCAAGTTTTAGCAAAAATAGCGTTAAGTAATTTTTGAACGGTCCCTAATTATAATGTAATGTCGGAGTTCAACGCTCTTCACGATCATATTAATCATTTATCTTTATGAACACAATGTTTACTAGTCTTATACAGTAATAAGGTTCCATTATGATTACTACAAGTCTATATGAACAGATACCACAATACAACTTTTTATGTACTAGTGAATTTGAACCAAGAATAGACATTACACAACCATCCTCCACACTTCCTCATTCCCCTTCCCCACCCACCAGTCTCGCGTATATTAAATCATTATGTAACAATACTAACAACGCTGTTTGTAGAGTCCGTCTGCATCTTTAAACCTTTACTAACTTACGAGTTGAAGTCTTGACAGCTACGCATACGGTCGCTCAGAAAATTCTGGATACATCATACATACAGTACACTGAGCCTCACCTACCTTATGGACCAACTACATGCCGAATGTACGCGCTGTTCCTTTTCTTTTATGTAATAATTCTGGAGTATCCCGTTTCAACATCCACCAGTTCCAAATTTTTTGTTTTAAACTTCAATGAACGGAAAGCAAAACTGATACCTATTTTCACAAGTGGCTGCGAAACGCCAAGCAACCGTATTGATTTTGAGTGCCCTCAGAAAATAAATTTCAGATTCCTTAAAAAGTTAAAGACTCTATCAACGTAAAATCTCAACCATTAGGAATGCAGCTGACGAGGAAGCTTCTAACAGTGGCTGTATCCTCCAGCGCGGGACACGTCAACGCGAAGAAGAGGCGACGTCAAACTGAAAAATCAACTCGCTGGTGGCCAAACTTCCTCAAATCTCCGTGCAGCGGGCTGTCTACGGTTAACCAGACTGGCAGTCGACGGCCTGTTGCGTGGCAAGGTCAGAGTGTCAATCGGCTCACGGGGCCGGACCTATACCAGCGTGCTATTTTTTCACTTACGGAGAGCAATTGCGTGCTCCCCGGACTACTCTTACTCTCCGGCGACATTAAGACTAATCCAGGCCCCACTACAACTTACACATGTCACCATACACAAAGACATAGACACAATTGGACCATGAGACACATGCAGAAGCATAATATTAACATATTACAGTACAACGCAGATGGCCTCACAAACAAAATCATGCAGCTTAGGGAATTCGTACACAAACAAAACATTCACGTAGCACTTATACAAGAAACAAGACTAAAACGCACACACAAAACACCCACCATCCCTGACTTCGTACTGGGGGTAACTGGGGTGGACTCATCACTTACATACGTAAAAGCATTAGCTACACTGATGCCACCCAAAACATTACAAACACAATCCAAGCAGATAACACGATAGAAATACAGGCAGTTAACATTAAAACACACTCAAAACACAACAACACTCATCAACATTTACATCCCACCAGATAGTTCACCTCAGGTGCCAGCCAATTGCAATCCACTGTTACACAATCTGGCCTCTCTCACTAATGTCATCTTAGGAAGAGACTTCAACGCTAAAGACACTAGTTGGTACCTGCACAACCAAAACAACACCAGAAGCGCCAACATATCCACACAACTAAACAGCCTCTTCATTCTTAACAACACAGAAGAACATACACACATACCACATCAAGCAGGATACTCAAAATCCTCCACAGACATAACGTTCTGTTTCCCCCCACGAGCAACACATACACACTGGAGAACAGAAAAACAACTGTTATCAGACCGCCTGCCCATCATCATTACAACACCTTCTACTCTCGGCCCCAAGAGCCTTAGGCACACTTACAGAAATTACAAGAAAGCTGATTGGGAGCAGTTCAAAATACAGACTGAGGAACAATTCACCCCATTAAACAGCACACCCATCATAAACATTAATACAACACTCAAGACATTTAATCAGATCAGCAATAATGCAAACAAATACATACCCAAGGGCAACATTAGGAAATACAACCCAAATTACACTAGAGAAATAGCCCACCTCATAAGGCAACGTAACAAACTCAACATAACAAACACCACACACAGAAGCCATAAAACAGCAGATACAACAGCTCAACACAGAAATAAACAACAAACTTAAAGAAAAACAAACAGAAACATTTAGGGAATTCATAACAACACTAAACCACTCCACAGATACATCCAGGCTATACAAGACTATAAACAGCATTACCCACTCTAACAGCAGCGTTCACACCTCACACGCTGCTATCTGTAGCAGCCAAAATAATATTCCAACATATACACAACAAGCTAACATTCTAGTTAATCACTACGCAAAGATAAGTCACTTAAACAGAGACAACAACCAGAAACACGCAGACAGACAAACAGCCTGACACAAGAAAAACCTACAGACTCGACACGACCATTACACCCTTCAATACAGACCAGACCACCTAGATCATCAAAAACATTAAGAATTCGAAGGCTACTGGACCAGACAACATATCTAACATACACCTTAAACACTTGGGCCCACAGGGAATACTAGCTCTCACAAACATCAGCACATATTTATACTAACACTTTTATTCCTGACATAAGGAAACAAGGTAAAATTATTACACTACTCAAACCAAACAAAAATCCAACAGAACCAGCTTCCTAAGACCCATTACTTTGCTATGCACACCTTCCAAAGTAACAGAAAGACTAATCTTACAAATCATCAACCCACACATACCACTATCGCCTACTCAACATGGATTCAAACCCCACCACTCAACTACGACATTACTCACTAACCTCCACACAGCACGTCATGGATGCATCAACTCCAGACGACCAGCTCAACGGACACTATTAGCAACAATAGACATTAGTAAAGCATTTGATGCTATCCCACGTTTCCCTCTCATAAATAAAATACTCAACACAAACATGCACAACAACACCAAAAGGTGGCTGAGCAACTATCTTTCAGGAAGATACTCACATGTTACACTTAATGGCAAGTCATCCAAAACCAAACTTTTTCCGAACGGGGTCCCTCAAGGCTCTGTTCTCTCACCAACATTGTTCAACTTATACATGCATGACATTCCAACACCCATAGATAACAAGCTTACCTTATCATCATATGCAGATGACATCACTCTAGCATCCACCCACAACAACATCGACACCGCTACAAATAACCTACAAACATACATAAACAGTATAGAAGACTGGCTCACACACAATAGACTCAAAGTAGCGCCCACAAAATCAACCATCACCTTGCTAACAAGCAACACAAAAGAACACCAGATAACTCCACAACTTACACTAAGCAAAACCAACATTCCACACACTCACAGGACCAAAATACTTGGGGTCACATACAACACATCATTATCTTTTGCAAACCATATTCAGGACAGTAAAAACAAATGTACGTCAAGACTTAACACGCTTAGGGTACTAACAGGCACAAACTTTGGACACCAGCAGGAAACAACATCACTCATATACAAACAATATATTCGCTCAGTTATGGACTATGCTAGCCCATGCTGGGCACCCATTATCTCAAACACACACATAAACACCTTACAGACAATATAAAACAACGCACTTCGTATCATTACAGGATTACTCAAACAACACCAATAGAACACCTGCACACAGAAACAAAAATTTTGAAAGTTAGGGAACATTTAGATATGAGGGGAACACAATTCATGGCAGCAGCGACAACTAACTCGCAACACCCTTGTCACTACATGTACAATCATGCACCAACACCTCGCACCATTAAGGTAACAACAGAGAGACATTATAACCAAATACTCCATTCCATACCACGCCGCACAGACATCACAGTAAAAAAACCACATACACACACACCTAACCCACAAAGCACTGACACGACTCGGTCCGAATGCGGTCTTAAGTGTGAAGCCACCACCCATTGACAGGTCAGAGACCAGCCTGAGCAGATTGGATCGAGTTAACTTAGCACGATTCCGATGTGGACATCACTCCAACTTACAGACATATAAACATAGACTAGACAACTCCACAGACGACACCTGCTACCTGTGCCAGAACACACCACAAACAGTTGAACACATTATGAGAGACTGTACCGCTCTAGCACAACATAGAACACAACACAACATCACTGGTGCGCTGAACCTCTGGTCCACTCCGGAGAGGGCGATCGGTTACCTGCGTGCCGCCGGCTTGCTCCATCAGGGTGGGCTGATCGGCTAACCAACAACAGCAACAACTAACTTACGAATCCACACGATTATATATATATATATATATATATATATATATGTATTGACATTGAGCGAGAAAAAGATTGAGACAGTGTGAGTGAGAGCGAGGTAGAGGGGCAGAGTTAGTGTAAAATGGTTTATCGATTGTTACACAAAGAACTTGTTAAAAGTTTCGATCTGAATAAGAGTAACTGATTATCAAAATCACATAAGTATAATCCACGGTTATACTAGCATAAACATATTTATATAAACTTATAAATTCATACAATATTATACTAATGTTTGTGAAATAACGTTGATGGGCCAAACCGTGGTGTTGACATGGTTACTTGCTGTCGCCGTCCAGGAGAGACTACATATGGGCGTGTCAGTGGAAACCGGTTTGTGGCTGATGCCTATTATATTAATAGTGTTTTCCAGATTGTATTTCTATTATCAATGTGGAGAGATAATATGAAGAGATAATTTAATCAGACTGGACAGATGAACCCATTAATGTTTTTCAGATTTCCTGTTGCATTATCACTGTGGAGATATTATTAGATCTTAAAAAGGAATATATATATATACACAATAAAACACCAATTCTTTATTACAACAAATATGCAATGGTTGGAAATGTTTTACTAAATAGTTTATCATACAAAATGCTCACAATTTGCCAAAGATTAACATAAATGGCACAGCTATACCCGGTTCATAGTTAGTATTTGGTCCATTCCCCATTATTTTCAATTACATCTTGTAATCTGTGTGGCATAGATGCAACATGGTTATGTATGATGTGTGGATTCCTTCGGAACATCTCCCACTCAGCCACAGTGTGATCCAGCAGCTGGCGGTTGGTCCGCTCTTGCCCAGGCTCCCACGAGTTCACCACATTCTCCCACACGTTCTCAATGGTGTTGAGGTCACACCTCTTACTAGGCCAGTCCAGTAGTTCTAGATTTTGCTGCTCCTCAAACCACCTTCTAACAATCATGGCGGTGTGGATGGGAGAATTGTCCTGCAAATGGTTTTAAATATTAAAAGTAGAATTATATCTCATCCATGCGTTTCATCAGTAACCCACTATTTGAGAGAGGTTTTAACCCCTATGTATTAGGGGTTTCTCTCAGCTAAATGTAATTGTACGCCGTTATACAAATAATACAGTCTGCAGTTATCCAGAATAAAATCCTAAAGTGTTGTCATAGTACTGAAAGAGTTAAACAACAATTTTATGACCATTATTCGTCCCATGTAAATGTGGAAACCGGACATGCAAATGCGTGTAATACGAGTACATAAATCTTACTCTCGTAATCGTATAATATTCTATAACACACAAATACAACATACCTGCATAAAGATAATCTGCTCAGGATAGGGCAAGGCATACATGCGTACAGAAGGCAGCATCACCTCCTCCATGATCTCTATATATATTGATCTGCCGTAAACCTCCCGTGGATCTCAATCAGCTCTCCTAGTCCTTGCAGGTGCATCCATCCCCACACAGTCGCCGTCACGTGCCCACTCCCTGCTACTTCGTAAATATTTTGGCTGGCATATCTCGTGTCGTCCTGTCGTCAACACCGCACCGAAGACAGCCGTGAGTTGGAGACGCAAACGACTTCTTGTCAGAGAAGATAACTCTGCTCCAGTATGCGAGATCATCATTTATATGCTGGCGACCAAACGAGAGCCTGACCTGACGATGTCTTTCCTCGATCCTCTCGTTTTTGGCAGGAGTACGATGGTGATACACTGACACGCCCATATGTAGTGTCTCCTTGATGGTGAATGTGTTGTTGATAGGATCGTTCTGCACTTCGTTGATTATTCTCCGGTCTTCTTCTGGGGTGGGCTTTCTTGGTGTTCCACACTTACTACGATCTAGCAGATTCCCAGTCTCCTGCCACCTCTGCACCCAGCGTCGAACAGTAGGCTTCGAAATTCCCAGTTCCATGAATATGTCAGCTACAGAGAGGCCTGCTTCCCATATACCATTTATCCGGCCTCGCTGTGCAATTTTATCTTGAGCTGGATTCATTTTCAGAGTCGGTGTTCGTCATACGGTGTAGAAATATGGTATGAGCATAGATCATGCCAGTAACCATGTCAACACCTCGGTTTGGCCCATCACCGTAATTTTACAAACATTAGTATAATATTGTATGAGTTTATAAGTATATATACTGTAAACCAGGCTCTTTCATATCCTTGGACGATTTTGCGGCATCATAACTTCGCGGTCAACAGTTGCGAGTTATAATCTTACAGATTAAAATGACGTCATGAATGACAAGAATTCTTCTGGACTGTGACTGGTGGAGGTTGAGGTCAGTAGTATCCCCGCTTTTGGGGAGACAGACATGGATCAATATGACCCTCCCCCCATCGTCCTTCATGACGGTCCCTCCTTTATAAGGTGTCTTTCATGGTCTTTCAAGAAAAAAAAATTCAAATTTTAAAAAATTAAAAATAAATAAAAAATAGATTCATCCTCGCCTTCTTTAAAAAAAATCATCTGGGGGTTCTTTCACGGTTTTTCATGAGACAAACAAAAAGAGACAAAACAGACAAAAACAAACAAACAAACATTCGAGTACTTTTTGTTCCGGCACGTTCCACCAGCGTTCCGTCGTGTTCGTGGCCCCACTAGTTTTAGCTGCAGCGGGTACAACATTCTCACACATCAGACTGATATTCTATATCAGAGTTTGACATTCAATTTTGAACCTTATACTCTTAAACAATAGAAATGAAAACTTAAAATAAATATCTGAAAAAGGGTTTAATAGACCTAACGAGATTATGCATTGACCTCAAATCCAATACCACATTACCTCTTCGAATGTAATTCCGTTTTCATGTTTTAATTAATGCGAACATCACAAAAAACAAAATCAGGTTAAACACATTTTAAATCAAAAACATTTTTCTTTGTTTAATATCTGTATTATGAAAAATGAAATGAAGGCTTATTATTTTAATTTAAATAAATTAATTTCTCTATTTTTTTAAGAGAAACTGATTTATTTTCATCCGCGCTGAAGCTCAAATACAAGAACTTTTTATACATTCATAACACATGCTTAAATGTTTAATTACTTTAAAATATGTAGTTTTCTGTTATTTACATCGATATATAAATATCTTCTGGTATGTGAACTAATATTTTTACTGCATATAAATTTCGTTATAAAATTGCGTGTGTTAAAAGAAATTTCTCTTTAAACGCTAAATGCAACGTAATTTAAAAAATTCAATGATCTGCTATTTGTATGTACTGTAATATTATTATTACTATTGCTACCAATTATTTGCAATAAATTACACAGGTAACAATCATCATGAAATATTATCGTTATCATCAGAGGTAATTATACACTGGTCTGAGTTTGAAATTTTTTTTCCTGAGGTCAAGGTTTTTTTAGTTGTTCTTTTATAATTTTTGCATGCTGAATTCAAAAATGTAACTCATTTTGCTCGATCAGGTCAGGTTTTTATGCTACCTCAATTTTAAAAAAAATAGATAATTCGAAAATAATCGTTATGAAATTAGCAAGTTTATTTTTTTAAAACGGACTTAAATTGACAGAAAATGTACAAAGTATATAAAAAATGGTACACGAGTACAGTTAATGTGGACGAAAGGGCTTTCTCAAAGACTTTCGTCTGTGTTCCACAGCTGGAACGTCTCTCTTGAGGCACCAGCAGTAGTCCGCGAGCATGTTCACATCCCAGCGGCCCTGGTACCTCTCTTCCATCACTCGAATATCCTGGTGGAAGCGCTCTCCTTGCTCCTCGCTGACATCACCGCAGTTGTCCGGAAAGTTGTCTAAATGCGAGCTCAGAAAATGCATCTTTATGAACATACGTGTACCAAGAGCCTGGAAGCTCTGCAGGAGCTCCTCGACAACACGGTCGTACTCTGGACTTCGGTGGTTGCCCAGAAAATTCGTGACAATGGACTTGAATGCGAGCCAGTCATTGATCTCATTGTCCTCCAGACTTTCGTCGAATTGAGCATCTTTCATTAGCTCCCTAATCTGAGGGCCGTCAAAAATACCTGCTTTCAGTTTGCCCTCACTGACGCTTGGAAATTTCTGATTCAGGAAAGCGAAAGCTCGGCTTTCTTTGTTGAGTGCTCTGACGAAATTCTTCATAAGTCCGAGCTTGATGTGCAGCGGCGGAAGTAGAATCATCTACGGATTCACGAGAGCGTGTGACAGAACGTTGTGCGAACCTGATTCCAGGCCACGTCTTGCTGGCCAGTCGCGTTGTACGTAGTGTTGCTTGTCTGCTCGGCTGTCCCACAGTCAGAGAAAACAGGGGTATCTGGTGTAGCCGCCTTGTAGACCCAGCACTAGGGCTATAACCTATATATATATATATATATATATATATATATATATATATATATATATATATATAATATATAACACACATCAGGGCCTAAATATATATATATATATATATATAATATATGTATTTTTTTTCTGTAGACACGAACATACCTTTAGGTCTCCGCATATCATCCAATTGTGATGTTTGTACTTCAAAGCAGTTAGCAAAAGCTCCATGTTACCATAACTTTCAGTCATCTACATCGAGTGACCCACCGGAACAGACGCGACCTTGTTACCATTGTAGAGTTACTGCTTTCAAGCTTCTGCTTGAGGAGTCGATGAAGAGCCGCCATTCTGTAGGGTCATACGCTAAACCCATAGCTGCAATGAGGCCGTTGACGTTGTTACAGTAAACCAGCGAGGCTTCTTCGTCCAACGTGAAATATTCTCGAACTCTTCTTCGCGGCTGCGATACCAGAAGAATGTTGTTTCCGGGGCTAACAACGATTTTCGCGAAGACGTGACCCTAGCAACTGAGCAGATTCTTTGGACAAGCACATATCTCTTGTCAATCGTTCAACTCAGCTTGGCTCAAAAGTTTGGTTGACTTGTCTCGGCAGTAGGTTGGTATGTACCAGATATGTCACCGTCATCCATTTCTTCATCTGAGTCGGACGACGAATCAAAGTTGTCGGGCGGTGTTGGAATTGGAATTTCTGGTCCATGAGGCACTGGCTTTATGGCAGATGGCACGTCTGGATACTTTACGTGTTGCTTGTTTTTTCGATTTATGCCTAAAAGGAAACAGATAAAAACAGATAAAGATAAGATAAAGACATATCTCATATATTGTCAGGCATATTTTTGTAAGTATAAAATGAAATTCATACTAAATTCATACTAACTTACCTTGTAGGTTTGTCATACAGAAATAACAGTCAGTAGTACGATCCCTTCCTTCCCTCCACACCATTGGGACACCAAAAGGTAGACACTCTACCTTCTTGTGGCTCCAGCGCCGCAGACTTTCAACGCACGTTTTGCAGCATATGTGAGGGGCAAAGGCTTTGTCCTGGTCACCAAGTTTAACTCCAAAGTAGGCGTGATAGCTTTTCCTCACAAAATATGTGATGTTTGACTGCCGGTCTGACATAGTGACTTTACCACAGATGTAGCAGAACCTGTTTGGGTCATTCTTACACATTCTATTCATGCTGAAAAACAGTAATGACAATCGTAATTAGAAATAAGTTGTGTCTGTTTATTATATAGAGCTTGGCTAACAATTGGCTAAAATGTAAGTCTGTTTTAAAAAAATAAACTTGCTCATTTCATAACGATTATCTAATTTTTTTTAAATTGAGATAGCATAAAAACCTGACCTGATTGAGCAAAATGAGTTACATTTTTTAATTCAGCATGCAAAACTTATAAAAGAACAACTAAAAAAACTTTTACCTAAAAAATGACGCAGACCAGTGTTATATATATATTCTGAAAACAATAAGTTAAACATAACTACTAGTCTGGCAACAATTACTGCGAGAAATATACAGCAAGATTGGGGTAGATTTGACAGATGCTTTTATTGCGAAGGGAATGAAATCAGTGTTTAATTTAAATACTCTTAACATGTGTACATATATAGGTAATAATAACAATAAATCAATATTAGTAATAATGTTTAAAGCCTCATCACACAACTTGATGTAGTTAGTGAGATCATTGGTTCGTTTACAGATATATGGCTTAGAACAGTTACAGGTTAACTGGCTGAACTATATGACAATGAAGGAAGACGTATCGATAATTGAACTTATGAAATATAAATTATATGTATTTGTATGTTCATCCGAATCTTTTTAAAAGGACTTATATATATATATATATATATATATATATATATATATATATATTAGGGTGTCACTTATTTTTCATCTTTCAAGTTTCCGTGCACTTACCCCATCAAAGTATGCCATATGATGTAAAAACACTGCGTACAAAGTTTTATTGAGATATTTTAATATTTAGAGGTCGCTCAACGGCTTCGAAGTATTGGATACGAGATAGTGTGAGTAAATAATGTACAATATTATAACCAGACAACGTCACAGTAGCTTCGACGTTAGAGCAGATATCTAAATAAAAACTGTTTTGTGTAGTTAAATCATGGGAAATCTTTATATATGGCTTCCCCCGTCCAACTGATCCCAAAAGTGTTGTACATAAACGCAAAATTGAGATGAATAAACTTATAAAAATTTTATTATTAGAA